>PVIW01007305.1:0-74523 GCA_004026585.1 Noctilio leporinus | reverse complement strand
GAACTTGTACCCTTTGCAACAGCATGGATGGAACTGGAGAGTATTATGCTTAGTGAAATAAGCCAGTCAATGAAGGACAGGTATCATATGATCTCACCCATTACAGGACAATAATGAGCAAAACTAACAACAAGCAAAACAGAACCAAGTATATGAATACAAGGAATAGGCCTTCAGTGGTCAGGGGGAAAGGGGTTGGGGGGAGGGGGGAGGCAGAGGGAAAGAAGGGGAGCAGCTTAGACAAGAACCATGGACATGGACAACAGGTGGGACTGACTTTGGGGGGAATGGGTGGGTGGGGAGGGGGACAGAGGGGAGCAAAAAGGGGATGGATGTAATACAACAACAATAAAATTAAAAAAATAAAATAAAATAAAATAAATTAAAAATAAAATAAAATAAAATCCCACCAACTTTATGAAATCCCAACATGCCACTCCCACTAAAATGACTGAAAAGAAGATATAAAACAATTTGAATTTTGCACATTGTTGAAGAGAATGTAAAATGGCATAATCATTGTGGGGAAAGGTCTTATGAAGTTAAACATGCATCAACTATATGTGCCAGCAATCAAAATCCTAGGTAAAACATACTCCCCAAAACAGATTTTTACAGGAGTCTTTATGGTAGCTTTATTCACAGTGGCCAAAAAGTAGAAATAATCCAAATGTTCCTCATTTAGAGAAGAGGTAAACAAATTATGGTATATTTGTATGATGGAATATTAGTCAGCAATAAAAATAATTAAAAAGGTGATATGTACAATGATAAATCTCAAAAACCTGAATAAACAAATTTTATTGTATTTGTGTCATGAAACAGTCACTAGCAATTACAAATAATGAATGATGGATACCAGTGACAATAAGAATTAATCTCAAAAACAAGACTCCAGGCATAAGAAAAAGTGGATTTAACAAGGACATATTGTATGGTTCTATTTATAGGAAATTCTATAAAAGACACAAATTAATGTACGGCAATGAAAATCATCACCATTATTGCCAACTAGGTGTGGCAGGGATAGAAAGGAAAGGGACAGAAGACCATTTTGGGGGGGTGACAGAAATATTCTACATCTGAATTGGCAGTTGCTTACTTAGGTGTCTACATTTTAAAGAATTCACCCAACTGTACATTTAAGATCTAGGAGTATTATTATGTGCATAATTTACCTCAATAAAAATAAATTCTTAACAACAAAAAATCCTAACGGCCTTTGCCTATATTTGTAAGATGCTTCAGCCCAGAAAAACCTGTGAGCAATACTCTATAACCTTTCTGGTCTGGAAAGAATGTGGCACAGAGGCTGGCCA
This sequence comes from Noctilio leporinus, assembly GCA_004026585.1. NCBI lineage: Eukaryota > Metazoa > Chordata > Mammalia > Chiroptera > Noctilionidae > Noctilio > Noctilio leporinus. The sequence continues at coordinate 73,204 of PVIW01007305.1, read as the reverse complement.
TTTACCGAAGCGATTGATGCGAAGCTCAGAGCAGCTGGGCTTAGCAAAAGCTTTCATGCAGGCTTAGAACAATGCCCGTAACATATGGCCATGAAATTGTAACATCCCCACTGGAGCCTGTGTGTCATTAGAAATCTCATGTGAAGTGGGCTCGCAGCTCCTTCTAAGCCACAAGAGCCTGATGAATTGCTCAGCTGTTCTTTCAAGCAGTTCTGGTTTCAATGGCAACTGGGGAAGGAAAAAAAAAAAAGTCAATTTTTCAGTGTTGTGAAAATTCAGCCTAGTATAAAGGGCCCTAAGAGAGGAGTCAAAGAACAAGAGGACAGAAGAATGAGGCCACATGCTCCCGGATCTGCTCTTTTTTTCACCATCACCAGCTTAGTCCCAATTTCAGTTGAGCTCCCACCCAAAGTGGACTGATTCAACCAACCTGCTGTATTTGTCATGACCTGGTGCTGTGCCATGTACTCGGAATTCATGGATGAGATCCCAAACCCTTAGAAACTCAGTCTGGTGGAGAGAGCTGCTGTCATATCTGTCTTCTGAATTGATCCTTAAAATGTCTCTGAAAGGTAAGTAAAGGAGAAGTGATTATATCCCCTGCACCATTTCACAAATGAGGAGTTGAGACTCAGGAGAAGTTATATGATTTGCCCGAGGCCACAGAATTGGTAGTAAAGTTGAGATTTTCAATTTAGGTGTTTTTATGTTAGGTCCTCCGTTCTTTCCAACGCATTGTGGAGATGTATGTAAAACAGGTAGGTGTCCTTTTTCTACCGTAAATTCATTGAAGTCGTGAGTTTGAAGAACTTGGGAACTTGAAAGCACATTTCGTGAGAAGGGGAAGTAATTGGACCCAGGCTGCACCTAGTCCTCAAGGGGGTATTCCTGTCTCAATGGACACAGAGAAAGGAGGCTTGGCCCAGACAGGTGCCCACATCCGCCATGATGTAGCCTGATGGACAGATGGTGCCAGCTTCACCAGGGAAGTGGCCGGTAGTCAGGTTAACTACTTCCTCATGTTGTTTGTCAACAGTGTCATCCAGAAAAGCCTGATCTGGGAGAACATCCCAGCCCCAGCCAAGTAGGAGGTGGCTCCAAGTAGCCGTACACACCTCTGTCCCAGGTAGCTGAAAGCAACAGAATCAGACTTAAGCCAAAAAGAATTCATTAAGAAGACAGGTGGCTCACAAATCTATGGAAAACTTGAATATCCAGCCCTCAGAAGGGGCAGGAACTAAGCTGATTCTGAGGATTCAGATAGCAAGGACAAAGGGAAAATCTTCTCCCGGTGTTAATATCAACGTTTCCTTTCTTTTTTTCAAACAAGACTTCCTAGGGGAGAGAGGGCCCCATTGGCCTAGCTCAGGCTACCTGCCTTCACCCCAGCAGGGGATGGTGGGAGTAGTTTGAACAACAGTATCTGGAAAACCACATGCACTGAGTGAGAACTTGATTCCTCAAAGAAAATCAGAATGCTATTTTCAGAAGTAGCAGCATGATGCTGAGCAGGCAAAACTTTAAAAAATAAAATAAAAATAAAAAAGCTTAGGTGTCCTCTAGAGGATTCAAAGGAAACAGAAAGACTAGGCAGGGAAATAAGTAAGGAGATAAAGTCAGAGAAGGTAACAGCAAGAAAAAGAGCTCCCCACCATGCACCAACTCCAGGTAAATAGCAAATAGCTTTTCAGACCTCACTGAGTCCTAGGCTAAGGCTCATGAACTTTATTGTCTTACTCAGAACATGCTCAGGAATAGGAAGAATTGAGTTTGAAATAGAATGATAATCACATTAGGTATAACATCTTGGAGAAGCTGAAAAAGCAGGGGCTGGCCAGAAGGAAATAGTGTATGTAGTATTAAGCTCACTATATTTTATAGAAGGTAGTCAGCAAGAGTTAAATTACTTGGATTTAAATAACTACATTGCTTATAGTACAGGAAAACAAGATCAAAATGCATTCGAAAAATATAAAGAGCAAAAACAGCTAAAATATTTTAGCATCAGATACAATTTTATCAGAGAAAAATAGTCCATTGGTTTGAAATTTATACCATGGTGTATCACTTAGAATGCTTTGGTTGTAGGCAATGATAAACTTTTATTTACACTAGCTTAAACAAGGAAAAAAGTTAATATCACTCAAAACAAAATATGCAGGCCCTAGTAACAGTAAAATTACTGACTCAATGATATCATTATAGCTTAGACCAGCAGTTTCTAAATCTTTTGGTTTCAGGACTATATTACACTGTTTATGTAAGTGATAAATACATAAATGTATGTTATAATAAAGAAAACCTGAGGAATATTCCATTTTAAAAAGTGTTTTTATATTTCAATTTTTGCTTGAAGTATATAGGAAAAAGAGTCTTATATAGACATGTAGTTAGGAAAAGAGAGAAGTGCCCTGATTGATGTGGCTCAGTGGACTTAACACCAATCTGCAAATCAAAAGGTCACTGGTTCGATTCTCAGTCAGGGCACATGCCTGGGTTGCAGGCCAGGTCCCCAGCTCGGGGTGCACAAGAGGCAATTGATCAATGTTTCTCTCACACATAGGTGTTTCATCGCCCTCTTTCTCCCACCTCCCCTTACCCTCTCTTAAAAATACATAAAATATTTAAAAAGGAAAAAGAGAAGTATTTTAATAGCCTTTGTGATCATTGTAGATATTATTCTTAAACATTACAATAAAACTCAACAAATACTAGTTTCCTGAAAGAAGCCAGCAACACAAAAGAATACATATTGTATGATTGCATTTATGTGAAATGTCCAGAATAGGCAAATCCATAGAGGCAGAAAGCAGATTAGTGGTTGTCAGGGGCTGGAGGAGAAGGAAGTGGAGAGTAAGTGCTTAATGAATACAGGGTTTCCTTTTGGAATGATGCAAACATTCTGGAACTAAATAACAGTGATAGTTGCACAACACTGAATAAAATCTATTTGACAATTTAAAATGGTTCAAACGGTGAATTTTATATATGATTTCTTTTTAAAAAACCACAACCTAAAGAAAAGAAAAACATCTTTCCTAAGGTTACCCTGTAGCAAATGAGTCCCAGAGATGATCTGGCAGATGCATGCGCACAGCACTGGAAGTTTCAGTTCTGCCACTGTTTTAGAAAGTCAAATGGCATAACACACTGGGTTCAAGCCATACCAGCAAGCAATGGCAACCTGACAGAGGGACAAGGATGTCACTTAACTCAGCTGCTAAAGCTGAGAAACTGACTGACACAGCTGTCTCGGTGGAAATATGCAAATACACTGGTTGAAAAAACAAGCCAGGTGCCATCCTGGAAAAGAAGACAGAGTGAAGCAAGGCACACCTGACTATGGATGTTACAGTCAGAACAGATCGTGAAAATACTCTCATTTTGAAGACTAAAAAAAAAAGGGGAGGGGGAGTTCCAGAAAAATTATGGCCTGCTTAAGGTAACATTTGATTAATGGAAGAACCTAGCCCAATAGAACCAAGGTCCTGACCCGTTCCTCCACATGATCTTCATAGTCAGGGGAATTCCATAGACATCTTTCAGAACGGTTGTAACCTGAACGTTAAACCAGAGATGAATGTATTTTCCCTGCAATACCCTCAAATACATATGCAAAAAAGCCCCTGCTATCCGCTCCTTAAAAATAGTTCCCCAGAATAGAGAGCCCAGAAATTAACCCAGGACTCTATGGTCAACTAATATTTGACAAAGGGGGAAGGAACATCCAATGGAGTAAAAACAGTCTCTTCAACAAATGGTGTTGGGAGAATTGGACAGCAACATGCAAAAAGATAAAACTAGACCACCAACTTACACCATACACCAAAATAAACTTAAGATGGATAAAGGATTTAAACATAAGCAGTACCACCATAAAGGTCCTGGAGAAAAATATAGGCAGTAAACTTTTGGATATCCTACACAAAAATATGTTTACTGATAATTCACCAAGGGCAAAGGAAATCAAAGAACGAATCAACAAATGGGACTACATCAAATTGAAAAGTTTCTGCTCAGCTAAAGAAAATATCAGCAAAATTCAAAGGGAACCAACTGTATGGGAAAACATAATTGCCAATGATACCTTAGACAAGGGTCTGATCTCCAAAATATATAAAGAACTAATGCAACTCAACACCAGGGAGACAGACAGCCCAATTAAAAAATGGGCAAAGGACCTGAACAGACAACTCAATGAGGAAGACATAAAAGGGCCCAGAGGCATATGAAAGAATGCTCAACATCACTAGTCATCAGAGAGATGCAAATTAAAACCACAATAAGATACTACCTCACACCTGTCAGAATGGCAATCATCAGCAAATCAACAAACAACAAGTGTTGGTGAGGATGCAGGGCAAAGGGAACCCTCATACACTGTTGGTGGGAATGTAGGCTGGTGCAGCCACTGTGGAAAACAGTATGGGGTTTCCTTAAAAAACTAAAAATGACTGCCTTTTGATCCAGCAATTCCACTACTTGGACTATACCCAAAGAATCCTGAAACACCAATTCATAAGAACCTATGCACACCTATGTTCATAGTGGCACTATTTACAATAGCCAAGTGCTGGAAGCAGCCTAAGTGCCCATCAGTGGATGATTGGATCAAAAAACTTTGGTACATTCACACAATGGAATTCTATATAGCAGAAAGAAAGAAGGAACTTGTACCCTTTGCAACAACATGGATGGAACTGGAGAGTATTATGCTTACTGAAATAAGCCTGTCAGTGAAGGACAAATATCATATGATCTCACCCATTACGGGACAATAATGAACAAAACTAACAACAAGCAAAACAGAACCAAATATATGAATACAAGGAATAGGCCTTCAGTGGTCAGGGAGAAAGGGGTTGGGGGGAGAGGGGAGGCAGAGGCAAGAAAGGGGAGCAGCTTAGACAAGAACCTAGTATAAAGGAACCATGGACATGGACAACAGGTGGGATTGACTTTGTGGGGAATGGGTGGGTGGGGAGGGGGACAGAGGGGAGCAAAAAGGGGATGGATGTAATACAACAACAGTAAAAATTAAAAAATAATAAATAATAAAAATAAAAAACAAAACAACAACAAAAAAATAGTTCCCCTCTCAAGCCCTGGCTGGTGGCTCACTGGATTGGCGCTGGCCTGGGAACCCAAAGGTTGCTGGTTTGATTCCCAGCCAGGGCACATAACCAGGTTGCAAGCCAGGTCTCCAACCAGGTCTGGAGCTGGAGGCAGGTGAAAGGCAACCACACATTGCTGTCTCTTTCCCTTCCTGCCTCTCTCCCTTCCCCTCTCTTTAAAAATAATAAAATAAAATGTTCAAAAAAAAAAAAAAATAGTTCCCCTCTTTGTGCTCTAAATCTTGTTTGTTTGTTTGTTTTTTTGTTCTGTTTTGTTTTTAAGTGGGTGAGCTCCCAGTGCACAGATCTAAATCTTGATTTGTGTCACATCCAAGTTAGAAAGCTGGCTCCTCTACCTCCCTCCTTAACCCCGAAGGTGCCAGAAACTAGCCATTAGACTTGCCAGTCCTCCCATTAGAATATCTAGCAAATCTGGACATGCTTCTGCTCTTATGGTTCCCCAGCCTTTGTCTTGGACCATCTCATATACCTCCTAACTGCCCAGTATTACCGATGGCCACATCCAACACCGATTTAAGAGACGTGAACCAGAGAAGGCAACTCGGTTCCAAGCCCTCTGTGCCATTCCTTTGGTGTGGATGGGATAGAATCTAGGTGCAGTGGTGCTTTCCTCCTCTGGCCTGGTTCCAGATCAACAGTGACCATGAAAAGAAGCTGTCAATAAGTTTGAAAGACTCTGACCTCAACAACAGCCACTGTGACAGAATGTTGAAACTTTATTCCCTCCGATGCACAGAGAACACTTCTCTTTCAGTGTTATAAACAATACTGGCTTATCTGGTTGCCTTGGCAACCTGCAGTTCTACCCTTGGTGACAAAGACTAGAGGTTCCAATTTCCTTCTAGCTCCAAAAATTCTCCTTCTGTGAAAATCTGGGGTTGCAGAGAGGCTACCAAAGGAAGAATGGTGCAAACGTAAAACTATTACATTTGTAAAAATAGAAACAGAGCCAAAGACCGCCGCCTGGGAGGCAATCTGGTGGAAATGAAGGGAAAAGATGGGCTGCTTCTTCCATGGGCAAAGTGTGTTATCGAGAGTGTCCAATAGCAATCATAAAGGAACAGAAGTTTAAGTTATGCTCCAGCCCACTCCGTTAACTAAGGCCAGGCAATGAGAACATGTTGTTGAAAGCTTTCTTTTTTAAATGATTACAAACTATCAATTTTAGGAATTCAACTGTCATGCTAATGCATGGTGAGCACTTTCCGCACCAGCTTGAAATCCTGATAGTCGTATTAGGGGACACGGTACAGAGTGGTAGAGGGCCGCTCCCTGCAGTTTGAAAGTGGGGGAATGGGGCTTACTGGAACACAGCCTTTGTCCTTCACCTGCAAAAAAATAGGAGGGGCTTTAACCATAAGATAGTGACAAAAAGGCTTACAGTACTGAGCAAAATTCTGTCGGGGGTCAGAACTGGTTGCCATGCCCACTGCATCAAAGGTGGAGATCTGGGAGTTAAAAACAAGGGGCAAACAAATGAATAAATAAATAAAACAAGGGTGGCAGCTATTAAGAGGGGTCAGACACAGGGCTTGAGAAGCAGGAGAGGATTCACAGGGTCTGGGAGGGAGGAGCAGGGTGCACGATTTGCACAAGGACTCACTCCGTTTGCGCAGAGTGGAGGAGGGAACATGCAGATTGTGTGAAGTTAGGGAACTCTTGCGGTATAAGTTAGGAAGCGCAAGGCCTCCCCCAAATGAGTGCGGATGAATGAATGCTGCCAGGAACACAGAACTGTGGTGACCAGGAAGGGACCTTTGACCTCTCTTCTGAAACTAGCCAAATTGGCAGGACGGTATATTTTCGGTGTTTTAAAGGGAGGGGCACCTAACGGCAGAATTGCACCTTTAATCCAAATTTGCATAACCTTTAAATAAATTTCTTTTCCTTTTCACTAAAACTCTGTTAATAAGAGTTTTTCCTTGGACCTGGCTGGTGGCAGAGTGGATAAGGCCTCGGCCTGCGAACCCAAAGGGCGCTGGTTCGATTCCCAGTCAGGGCACATAACCAGGTCCCCAGCCAGGTCCCCACCAGGTCCCCACCAGGTCCGTAGTTAGAGGCAGGTGAAAGACAACCATACATTGATGTTTCTTTCTCTCTTTCCCCCTCTCTCTAAAAATAATGAATAAAATCTTCCCCCCAAAAAGGTTTTCCTTTTTGCGGCAGGCCAACAGGCCCCTTACAACTGCAGAGCCCTCTAGGGTTCTGTTTCAGGCAGACTTTCCTGTTGGACCTGATCCAGCAACATCTGGAGGGACAGCAAAACTGTCAAATGGGGCCTGAAGCCCCCAGCAGCTGCAACAAGACAGGTTGTCCTTTATACAGGAGCAAAGTGCACATTAGATTATGACCAGAACTCTTGAGGAAGGTGAGCAAAGGGTGGCTGTTCCCTTTTCTGTAAGATATGAAGGGCCTCTGCCAACCCCATGCATGAACCTCCTTTTGTTTATTGTTCCTGTTTATCTTTTGATACAAATGTCTCCATAACAATTTCTAGAGAACCTTGTCCATGTATATCACACATAAACCAAAAAAGCATTGCCAGTGGATCCCACCGAGGGCCCTCGGGGAGTAGCGAGTTGGGTGGGCACATTTCCCTGTTGGAAGCCAAGCCTTGCCGACAGGAGCCAGGCTGCACAAAGCATTGTCCAGGTCCTCTGGTGGCCCAAGAATACATGCCCCCAAGTCTTGGACAAAGGAGAGGTGACAGCGAACACAAATTCACCTGTACTGTTGTTGAAAGCTAGGTTAAGGGGCATAGGTCAAGGTCATTAGCCCAATAGGCCCACCAAGGCCAGTCCAGAGTCAGCCCCTACCCATGGGGAGGTGGTGTCTGTAGAGCCAACACACTTCTAGGTGGCAGCTTCTTGCTGGCCCAGAAGGAAATGAAGAGCAATACACACACCACACACACCCACCTCACCCATGATGAGGAGCTAAGGGGAATTGCTCCGCCAGAGAAACAAGCAGAGAGGGAGGGCGTCACCCACCACCCAAGGACTCACCACCTCAGAGGCTGCCTGTGTTGAGGGAAATCCTTCCCAGCCCCATCTGGCTCAGAGAGGAAGGGCAGTTCCGCATTTGTCAACCCCTAAAGCAATGACTATTTATGGTTAGAAAACCATTTTAGAAATATGGGATAGCTCACATATTGGTACCCTGCCCACCAAGCTTTGTGTTCTAAAGGTCCTGAGCCCCAAACTCTGGAAGCAGGGGGCTAGGAATAGCAGGTGACTCACACCCCAATTGACGCATGTGCTTGGGGACAGAAGGGCTGCCCTCACCCCCCACTGCCAGAGTCTTGAGCCATCAGAATTCTATTAAACACCACTTGAATATGTCAGGGACAATGGTCATCCATCCAGAGCCCATGTGCTCTGTTCCTCTTCCAGCTCCTTCTGGGAGAGGACCTGTCTATGAACTTCTTTCCGGCTGGCTGGCAGCCCTCTCCCCTCAGCCTGGTTCTGGCCAGCTCTTTTCCTGCCTAGGTTTACCCACCCCCATTCACCACCCCACATTGTCCCAGATGCTGTCATAAGAACTACTGTCACTGTGCTTTTCTCCCTCCCTCCCTCCCCTTCCTTGGATCCAACCCCCTGAGTGCCGCTGGCACTGTACTGGGAGAGACAGAGAACTGGCAGGAAGTGGACAGTCCCCTCTCAGCAGGCATTTGCCTGGCATGGCACAGTGAGAGTTTGCGGTAAGAACTTTTAGGTCCCCTTGTCCTCTGTGCCCCTGTCCCTCAGTACTCCACAGCATCCACCCCTTTTATATATTTTCTCTTTCTTTTATGCACCCCTTTTCTTTGCTCTCTGTCTGCCTCCCTTCCTCTTACTCTTGGTATCTCTAGGTAGGTTTCTTTTTTCTGCCTTTTCCCCCCTTCCACTTCTTTCAGTTTCTCTCTCCCACACACAGCTGTAATCTGGTTGTCTCCATTTGTACACAGCCTCCTAAAAATCCCTCTGCAGATGCAACGTCACCTCCAATTCCTCCACGTGACCATTTTATGTAATTTGCTGATTCAAGACCCTGCACTGAAATCCCAGGACCCACAGAGCTGAGTGCAAACTCCAACAAGGCAGGCAGGGCCATGTGACTCACCTGCCTTTCTTTCCATCCACCTTACTGTTGGTTGGTTCAGCAAACAAATCAGTTTATTATTGGGTATCTACCATAAGGAGACACTATACCAGGAGCTGGAAATAAAATAAAAGCAAGATAAAATAGAGGAATATTTGCAAATAAAACGATGTCTGCTTCCAAATAACTCAGGGAGTGGGGCAGGGCACCTTCGTGAAATAGAAGAGGTACAGAGGAAACAGGACTGACCAGGAGTTGATAATTATTGAAGTTGGGGGCTATGTATGGGGGTTATTTATTTTCTCTACTTCAATGTTTTTAAGTGTTCCATTAAAAATAGGATAGGTGAGGCCCTGGCTGGTAGCACAGTGGATAAGGCACCAGCCTGTGAACCCAAAGGTCATTGGTTCAATTCCCCAGCCAGGGCACATAACCAGATTGCAAGCCAGGTCTCCAGCCAGCTCTGTAGCTGGGGGCAGGTGAAAGGCAACCATACATTGATGTCTCTTTCCCTCTCTGCCTCTCTCCCTTCCCCTGTCTCTAAAAATAATAAAATATTTAAAAAATATATATATATATATATACATATATATATATACACACACACACATATATAGGATAGGTGGAGAGAACTTGCCTTTTCTCACATCTCTCCATGTATCCTGTGCCCGGTGTCCCCTCAGCACCCTCCCCGAACCTGCTACCATTTGTTGTAATTGCTTGCTTGTCTGCCTTTCCCGCTAGGTTCCAAGCCCTGTGCACACAGGAAGTGTGTTTGGTCTTGCTTCGTTTCATCCCCAGAGCCTTGCACAGTGGATGCTCAGTAAATACTCATTGAATGAGTGAATCAATGAGTGAGTGAATGAATGAATGACATGACATGAACTCTGTAGTCTCTAGCAGAGTGACTGGCCCAAACCTAGCCTGGCTGTAGGGTCTGGAGGGGGTGGGTGGGAAGGGAAGAAGCTGGCTCCCCTGTTACTCTCTGGCGTTTCCACCCTGGGCCAGCAGCTTCAGGGCTGAGTGAATTTAGAGCAGTGTCCTTAAAATTTTCTAGGTAGAGATTTAATGCTCATTTTATCAAGTGGAAATTAATGACTGCATTATTTTTTCTAACTTTTCAGTGAACTAAAAAATGAGTCAAGAATGACATTTATTGACAGTGTCTTCTCAAAAAGATACCACCTGCATCCTGCCATACTTTACCACAGCGCATATGAGTATAAATGATGTAAAATGATATGATTTATTATTTGATAGAAGCATCAAATGCAAAATGCTTTCTCTGGGTGATGTGACATATATGGCTGGTCATATAGCTGTTTCTCAGAGTGAAGTCTTTCTTGAATTCTGTAACTAAAGCAGCCACCCCGTCCAACCTTGCTCTTTCCTGTTCACTTTCTTAATAGCATCCACCACTACTTATAATCATGGTTTACTTATTGGTGGTCTGCCCTGCCCTCCCCAATACGCCTTCTCCCTGGACAATCAGAAGCTCTCTCTGATGTTAACCAATGCTGGATACATGGTAGGCGTTCATGGTAGGTGAATGGATGAATGAATGAAAATGGTATTTATTACTGAACAGTACTTCCCTGCAATAACAGAAGCAAACTTTCTAATACAGTCTTTTGACTGTGCATTTATGCAAGATGCTGTAAAAATGTCCTTTCTGTAAAATATACAAAGGTAATAAAAATTGCCTTTACATGTTAACAATATGAAATGAGTGAAAGAAAGCATCTCATCCCAAGAGCTTACTTTGCAATCAAGGCAGTCTGAGAAACACAGGTAGTGTCATAAAATGTTGGCAGTGCAATCTTCTTTTAGTTTTTCAGTATGTATTTACATAAGTACTAGCTAAACAAGGAACAGGTTATATTATATACAGAAATGGAAATATCTTGATATGCCTTTAAGAATTCTTCTACAATAGTAGTTTTAATGGCTACATGTTCTTTTGCTGTATGGATTTCCTTACTATTGGGCATTTAAGTTAATCACAATTTTTTTTTATTTAAAGTGCTGTTATTATAAAAGTGTACTAATGGTTACATATTTTGTACTAAATAATGACTTCTGTGAAATAAAGTTCTTATACACAAAATTTTTAATTGAAGGATATAAATATTATCAAGGCTTTTGATAACTTTTCCAAACACCCTTTTTCCAAGTTTTTGATCTGTGAAACTGAGTAGATCCTTAACTCCACCCTGAAGCTGGAGTACTGCCTTCTGCCCCTCCCAGTAGGTGACAACCTCCCAGATGCTTCCTCCCTGTCTGCCTCTACCTGTCTTGGTTAAAGGGATATCACCAGTAGATGTGTCTACTGTCACGTTTCCCTTTCCAAATTCTCTGCCCCGCTGCTCTGACTCTCAGGACAGACCATTTTTCTGAACCATGTTAGAAATTTGCATAGGATCACCCCTGCCTTAGTAAGTGTCCAGAGTCAGGGGCTGGCTTTGTGTACTTCCCTCTCTCTTCAGGTAGGAATACATACAATAGTCTCAAGTCTTACTACAGTGTCTTGGCTCTTATGCTATATTTCTAGTCATGTCTGAAATTTACATAATACAGTTTCCTTGGTAATGTACTCTTGAACGTAATTCTCAATTATAACATTGTCCCCTTCATAAAATACGACCTTCTTTACAGGGGTCAACTCTATGGCATGTGCTCCAGGATGCCTTGTGGAAAAACTGGATGACAACTGCTAACAATCCATTTAAAAACTCACAGTTCTAATTATCTTAAATACACACACAAAATGATACTTAACCTGTTTTAAAATTTTTATAGTGGTAAAATGCATATACATAACATGAAGTTTACCATGTAACCTTTTTTTTAAAAGATTTTATTTATTATTTTTAGAGAGAGGGCAAGGGAGGGAGGCAGGGAGGGAAAGGAACATCAATGTATGGTTGCCTTTCACCTGCCTCCAGCTGGGGACCTGGATGGAGACCTGGCTTGCAACCTGGGTATATGCCCTGACTGGGAATCAAACCAGTGACCGTGGGTTCACAGGCCAGCACCAATCCACTGAGCCACCAGCCAGGGCTTGTAACTGTTTTTGAGTGTACAATTCAGGGGTATTAAGTACATTTGCAATGTTGCATAATCATTACCACTATTATTTCCAAAACTCTTTCATCACCCCAAACAGAAACTCAATAACCACTAAGCAATAACTTCCTATTTCCCCCTCTCCCAGCCCTGGTAACTTCTATTCCATCTTCTGGCTTTATAAATTTGTTTCTTCTAGATACCTCATTTAGTGGAACCATACTTTATTTGTCTTTTTGTGTCTGGCTTATTTATTTAGCATAATGTTTCCAAGATTCATCCAAGTTGTGTCAGAATTTCATTCATTTATATGGATAAATAATATTCCATCATATGCAGTATATACCACTGTTTATTTATCCATTCATCTGTTGATGGACATTAAGGCTGTTTCTACTTTGTGCCTATTGTAAATAGTGTTGTTATTAATAAATCACTAGCAATTCTAATTATCCTTATAAAAGAAGGGTATTCAAGCTGTTTTTATGTTTCACCTGTGTTCTAAACATATGTATATACAGCACTAGCGACATTCTCTTTTAATAATCACTGCTTTAAACAGTGTACTATATAAGGCTAATTTATTTTAACCTCAGTCCAAGAATTAGCTAAGGAAGTTTACAAAATATAAAAGGATCAAAATAGGTAAGAGAGGAAGATGGGGAGAAAAACTAGATGGTATTGTAAAATGAAGCTAGGAGTTCCATACACAAAAAAATGTGTAATATACCAGAAATTCTGACAAAGTAGGGAGGTCACAATTTCTGAACTTCCTATTACCAGAGAAAGGATTAGTCGTACAAGTTGTAGTGTCTATGAAATAAGCAAGCAAACAAACCAAAAACTACCCATTGCTCAGGAAAAGGAAGCCTTGATGTTCTCAGTATTGAACTACAGAAGAATTGGGGAAGACCACTTCATACATTAGGTTATATCCTCACTGATTTCCTTAGTAAATACAAACTTTATTCCATGTGGCTATTCTTTTAGTGCTGCTCACGGGAAACTAAAGGTATAACATAAAGTGAAACTCAGGAAAAAAGCAATTACTTGGGGAGGGGAAGGAGAAAAGCTGTCCAAATATTCAGTTCTTTGTTCCAGGGATGAAATTTGGATTTTAAAAAGAATGAATGGACTCTATGTTCTCAAGGAATAATTTCTTTTACTTTTTTTTTTTTTTGGAATAACTTTTTATTTATGATTTCTTATAACTAAAATTTTTATAGGAGCTGAGTAGCAGAGAATGTTAGGTTATATTTTCTAAAAGGAACCTTTTGCCCATGTTACTGATGGAGGGAAAGTTGATTTATTGAACAACCTTCTAGCCAGAATGTAGGCCTGGCATCCCTTTATTAAAATTAGAAGACCTACACAACATCAAATGTTGGTGAGATGTGGAGCAATCACAATTCTTAAACATTGCTTTTGGAAAGATAAAATGGTACAATTACTTTGGGGAAATGTCTGGCAACTTTTTAAAAACCAGACATACACCTATCTCATGACCTAGCAATTTCACTCTTATGCATTTACCCAGAACAATTAAAATATATGTTAAAGAAAGGACTGGCACAAGAATATTCATAGCATTTTTCATTCATAGACAATCCAGGGTTTTCCCCAGTTTTAATGAATAATGAAAAACTGGATAAAGCCTGAATGTTACCAGTAGGAGACTAGATAAGCAATCTGTGGTTGTCCTAGATAGTGGAATTTTATCCAGCAATTAAAAAGAAAAGAACAACTAGTATACAAGCAATAACATGGATGAATTTCAGAAATATTACGTTGATAAAAATTTGGTAGAGGAGGGAAATAATGTGAAAACTTAATAGTGTGCTGGAGTTGAGTCAAGATAAGGATTCTTATCTAGTTCCACAGCCCAGAATAAATTGCCTCAGTTTTGTCATAAGAAAAATGGGATAAATAATCCCTGATTGTGAAAAGTAAATAAGCATGGATGTGATTTTGTGTTTTAAAATTTTACATATAGATGATCTGCATGTATCTTTCTGTAATTTCCTTCCTTTCATTTAACCTTGATTTTTAAGTACTTGGTAAAGATTGTTGTGGAACAAATATAAAATTATTATTAATCAAAACAAAAAAATATTGGTTGGTAAGAGAGAGAAAAGAGAAATATTGTAAGGTTTGAGTATAACAGCATGTAATAAATTTGCTATGTTCGTTGCTAAAAACATTATGCTGAATGAAAGAAGTCTTACCAAAAGACTACACATCATATAACTTCATTTATGTGAAGTTCTAAAACACACATTTTATCTATCCATTGATGGTGGATAAAATCAGAACAGCAGTTATTTCTGGTGGAGTAGGGTAGGGCTTCATTGGAACAGGAAAGGAAAGTGGAGTAAGGCTAATGTTCTAGATTTTATAGCCATTTAAAGGGGACCAATGGTACTCTGAAGAGCTGTGCATCTATCTGTATGTAAACTTTACCTCAAAAGAAAGAAAAATAATTATAAATATTGAACTCTCGTTAATGAAGTGCATGTAAAGTATACTGATGTCTACAATTTAATTTAAAATTTAGTTAAAATATAAGATAGACAGAGGGATAGGCATACGTATGCAAGATACATGAGAAATCAAGTAAAGTATAATATTAATGGTAACATATCTGAGGGTAGGTTTTATGCTTATGTGCTGTAAAATTATTTCAATGTTGCTGTATGCTTGGAAGTTTTTATATTTTAAAAAATCCAAAAACAAACAAACTCATAGATACACAGAACAAACTGATGGTTGCCAAATAGCAGGGGCTTGGGGGATGGGCAGAAAGGGGGGAGAGGGCTAGAAAGTACAGTTATAGACTAAGTTACAGGGCTGTAAATTACAGCATAGGAAATATGTCAATAATATTATAAGAAATATGTGTGGTATTAGGTGGTTACTAGACTTATTGTGGTGATCACTTCAAGGTATATGAATGTATAATCAGTTTGTTGTACACCTGAACCTAATACAATATTGTATGTCGACTATATAATAAAATAAATTGTAAAAAGATATTTAAAAACTTCACCAAGTCTCTTGCCCAGTTATGACCACTCCATTTCTCTATAAAAATGGGCCTAACTATTTACAATAGCCAGGTGCTGGAAACAGCCTAAGTGCCCATCGGTGGATGATTGGATCAAAAAACTTTGGTACATTTACACAATGGAATTCTATATGGCAGAAAGAAAGAAGGAACTTGTACCCTTTGCAACAACATGGATGGAACTGGAGAGTATTATGCTCAGTGAAATAAGCCAGTCAGTGAAGGACAGGTATCATATGATCTCACCCATTATGGGACAATAATGAGCAAAACTAACAACAAGCAAAACAGAACCAAGTGTATGAATACAAGGAATAGGCCTGCAGTGGTCAGGGGGAAAGGGGTTGGGGGGAGGAGGGAGGCAGAGGCAAAGAAGGGGTGCAGCTTAGACAAGAACCTAGTATAAAGGAACCATGGACATGGACAACAGGTGGGATTGACTTCGGGGGGAAAGGGTGGGTGGGGAGGGGGACAGAGGGGAGCAAAAAAGGGATGGATGTAATACAACAACAATAAAATTTTTTAAAAAAGAAAGAAAAAAAAAAAAAAGTTCAGGGCTGGGTTACCATGGGGGTGAGGAAGAACAGGATGCATCTGGGGAGAATGGGGAGAGGCTGACAGGGGCCTTAAGAGATTTTCTTCATGTTCTATTTCCTAAGCTAATGCTGGGCACATAAGGGCTCATTCTATTATTTTTCATACCTTATATGCACATTTATACATGTGTCCCATTTATGAAACAAAATTTTTTGATACAAAAATTTTAATGGGCCCTGACCAGCATGACTCAGTTAATTGAGCATCGTATCACAAAGCAAAGTCTCGGATTCAATTCCGATTCACGGCACATGCCTGGATGGTGGGTTCGATCCCTGGTTGGGGCATGTGAGGAGTAACCAATCAATGCTTCTCTCACACCTGGATGTTTCCCTTTTTCCCTCCCTTCCCCTCTCTCTAAAAAAAATAAAATCTTTAAAAAAAAGTTTAATGGGAACAAAAAGAGGCCATAGATATCTGTGGCAGCTATAAGAATGACAACACTTTTTGTCCATGCTCCAAGAAAGCCTGGGCGAGCATAAGTGCAGTTTATGCCTCCCTCAGACTTAGTTTCTTCATCTGTAAAATGGGCATAACTTGTTACCTTATTCAATGAGATTATCGACACTTGGGATACAAGGAATGGAAATCTGCCTTCTTCAAATTACATTAGAACAGCTCCAGCACCTGGTGGGATTCTAATGTTACCCTGTGGGGCAAGAGCCCTAATCCCTTTCTGCATCATCTAAGACTGTCCCAGGTTTACCACGTCCCAAGAGCATCACTATAGATTAAAAAAGACCTAAAAGACACATTCACCAACTGTAATGTGTAGACTTTAGGTGGATCCTGATTCAACCAACCAACTGGGGGAACACATTCCTGAGAAAACGAGGAAAATGCGAGTAAGGGTTGAGTATTACAAGATGACAAGGTGTGATCCTGCTATTATTGTGTTTGGGCTTCAAAACATGGCTCTCCTTCCCAAATAGCTTTTCTTTTATCTCAAATACAGACTTGCTGCCTCTTATTTTCCTACAGCCCAAAACAGTCACGATTAAATTTTTTTTTTTAACTTTTGAATTTAGAGAGAGGTAGGAAAAGAGAGATAGAGAAACTTGGATTTGTTGTTCCACTTGTTTGTGCATGCATTGGTTGCTTCTTGTGCCCTGGATGGGGATCAACCTTGGCGTATTAGGGGGACACTGTAACCGAGCTACCGGGCCAGGGCTCTGGATAAAATCTTAACAATGTCTCAAGTAACTAGTATAAACGACCCATGGACATGGACAACATGTGGGATTGACAGTGGGAGAGGAGAAGGGAGGGTGGGGCAGGGGCGAGCAGTGGGGGGAAAGAGGAATAAATGTAATATAACAATAATTTTTTTAACTCTTAACAATATCTAGGATTTGCTCTAAAATAATCCAGTGGTGGGAGTAGAGGGGAGTAGGTAGAGCGTAAACACGGAGATGTCCACTGTAGCTGGCTGGCGGGTGCAGGGGCCGGTCCTCTCCCTTCCGTTTTCACCCCCGTATGAAATTTCCGGAGGCGGAGCGAGGAAGCTGGGAGGGTGGCGGCAAGCAGGGGCAGGGCGACCCTTCCTCGAGGGACAAGCCTCCGGCCGCCGCCGCGCCTGCGGGCGCCCCCTGCAGGAGGAAGGTCGCCAGCCGGCTGAGCACCCGTCGCTTCCTTCCTCCGCCCCAGGAGACCGGCGTCGGCGCTGAGGACAGCGGCCTTTCCCTGCAGAACCGCGCGGCTCCTTTCGGATACTTCAGACGCTTTCCTCCCGCCCAGCCCGGCGGCCGGGAGCAGGAGCTCGGCGGGAGAACGAAAGACCCTGGCTCTTTCCCCACCCCCACCCCCTGCCACTGGGTCTCCTGGGAGAGAGACAGGGTGGGGGGTCGGGGGGGCTCGTCTTTCCTGGTGATCCCGTGCCTTCCCCGTTCTCCCTCCTCCTCTCCCAACCCGAGAAACCGGGAGGCTTTTTGCTGCAGGAGCGCCCCGACGCCGGTAAAGTGCCCTTAGACTCGGTAAGGGGGACTTCGGGAGAGGCGGGTCCACCAGTCGGGAGCTCTTGGTCACTCACCGGCTTTACTGCGCCGTGTGGCGGCAGCACAGCTGCCCCCAGTTTAGCGGGAAGTCTGCCTTCTCCACGCTGACGTTTGGCTCTGCCGGGAAAGCTTCCTCCTATGTGAGTGTCTTCCGGCACATTCTTTGCTATTCTAAACACTTGACTGGATGAGCTTTACAAAAAAAACCTGGGAAGAAAGAAGGCTTGGTCCTTCACTGGAGGCAGGTGAAAGGCAATTGTCGTCAGTTTGGCTCTTCCTCCCTCTCTGCCCTTCTGAAAATAATGAATAAAAATCTTCTTTAAAAAAAGAAATAAAAGATCTTACAAAGTGGCCTTAGGGAAGGGATCAGGAAAATGGCCCCTGCCTGTGCATAGGTGAAGGAAGCTCTATTCCACAAGGGTCGGGCCCTGCAGACCCGCTCCTGCTCCCGGGGGCCTGCCTGCACCAACCTCCCAGAGCCCTTCTTGAGCCCACTGACCTCAGTGCCCTCAGGGACTTAACCCCCAAGGAGTTGGACAGATTTGGGGGCATACACCAGAGGCAAAAGTCTCATCGCAGCTTGGGCAGACCACCTGATCTCTGAGAAACGACGAAGACCTCCCAGTCCAGTGGGACTGAGGGTGAGGAAGACACAGGCCACTGATTTGAGGAGGCCCACTTGCTGCCCATTGCTTTCTACCCTGTGTGGGCTGGTTCTCCGAGAACCAACAGGGCAGGGCCGTCCCTGGCTGCGCTGGACGCCCAGCAGCAAGAGCCAGACCACTGTGAGGTGTTCCAGCCCTCTTCCCAAAGGCCTTGTCCCAGCTGTAGTGGAAACCCCCGATGGTGTTGTTTGTAATGCCCAGGCATCCACTGCAAAGACGGCTATCTGGAATAAACACAGTGCCAGCCACAGGACTAGATGAAGAGCTGGGCTGCCCCCTCACCAAAGTTCCTTTGTTTTAGAGATCTTGGGTTTCGTTTCTTGTTCTCTTCTTGCCTTTAAATATTCCTCTTAGCCCTGGCTGGTGTGGCTCAGTGGATTGAGTGACAGCCTGTGAACCGAATGATTGCTGGTTTGATTCCCAGTCAGGGTCCATGCCTGTGTTTCGGGCAGATCCCCAGTTTCGGGCATGCATGAAACAACAGATCCATGTATCTCTCACACTTTGATGTTTCTCTGCCTCTCTTTTTCCCTCCCTCCCTCCTCTCTCTACAAAGCAAATAAAATCTTTTTTTTAATTAATATCACTCATGTTTTACATTCACTAATGAAGACTGAACCCTCAAAACCCTAGGCCCCCACCCTCAACACCAATAAAAGGAGAACCCCAGGGTCTTTCCCTCTTCCTCTGCCCCTAACTGTGAACCCTCCAGAACCCTGTGAGTAAAAAAAGCCTTGGGTTTTTTTCAAAGTTCCTTGATGGTTATTGCTTAAGGCAATCACAGTAGTAACCACCAGGGCTGTGGTTTCCACAAGCTGAGACCAGCACAAAACAGCCCTTTTGCCCAAAGGGTCCTTTCCCCTAGGCTCCAATGGTCTCAGTCAGCATTGTGCGCTGCAGCCACAGCAGTTTTCCATGATCTCAGGAAAGCCTGCTTTTCTGGCCAGCGAGACCACAGCAGTCTTTGAGAGCATCACTGGGGAGGCTGGAGCCTCAGAGGGTCCAATGCAGTGGGCAGCTGGGCAGCTGCCATCCGTTGTCAATGACTGCATGTCCTGGTGAAACTGACTTACCCCCTAAGCCTCCTTCCTCATCTCTGAAAGAGGAAGGACACCAGCACCCACTCCAAAGAGTGTTGGGGTGATCCGCAGGGAAGATGGCTGAGATTTGCCCATCACACCACCACTTAGATGTGCAAAGAAATGTGGTCCAGTGCAACTTCTTCACAAGTCAAAGAGAAGGCTAACTGTGCCAAGACTTTAGCCCAGCATTTCAACCTCCTCTGATTCAAAATGAGTTTTCTGAGTTCTATCAACATAAGAAACGTCCAAACCTGTAGAGAATTTTTTAGTTTATTTGAGCCAAACTGATGACAATTGCCAGGAAGCAAAACCTCAACAGATTGAGAAAATGAAACCCATTGGTGGTAGGTTAGGGAGGTGGGAGAAAGCAAAGTGAGGAAATCTCTGGAATTGGATAAAAAGTAAACCAGTCCTGGCTGGTAGCACAGTGGATAGGCACTGGCCTGCGAACCCAAAGGTCGCAAGTTCAATTCCCCAGCCAAGGCACATAACCAGGTCTCCAGTCGGGTCTGTGGCTGGAGGCAGGTGAAAGGCAACCATACATTGATGTCTCTCTCCCTCTCTGCCTCCCTCTCCCTTTCTCTCTTTCTAAAAATAATGAAATAAAATCTTAATAAATAAATAAACCAATAGACACGTTCCTCTTTTACATTGGGGAGTACAGGATAGTTGACTTTTACAGCAGAAAGAGACGGTGTGTGGGGAACAACTTAACAATGAGGTTTCTGTGGTCTCTTGCTTTGGTGGGAGACTGTGCCCTGAGCGGTCTGGAGAAGAAGTATTACTCTGACATTTCAAAGGTATATAGATGATTAAAAAAAAAAAAAGGACAGGCTCAGATTAACCTTTGTCAAGGAAGATAACAGCCTAGGAGGTCTCTCCTTGTGGCCATAACACAAGAGCAGAATACTAACTGCAGATGCCAGCCTGAGTCCATGCAGGACAAACCTTTAGAAAGTTCCTCCCCCACTTATATGATTGGTGTACCATCCTGTACACTAAAAGGTTGCAGGCTTGATCCCTAGTCAGGGTGTGTATGGGAGGCAGCCAATTGATGTGTCTCTCAAATACCCACCACCACCCCCACCCCACCCCCGGCCATCTCACTCTACAATCAATAAACATATCCGTGGGTGAGGATTAAAAAAAAATTTTTTTTTAAGTTTCTTCCTCTCTTTGACTATTACTTTTAGAAAGTGTTGCAGAGAATCCAAGATGGAGGCGTAGATAGACATGCTGTGTCTCCCTCCACAGCCAGAAACAGGTCCATCTACCTCAAAACTAGAGACATCCAGAATCTCAGAATATCAAGCTGCACAGAAGTCCAACAAACAAAAGATGTAAAGAAGAAATACTCATCCAAACAGATAGGCAGGGCAGAGCCGGGACAGAGAGAACGAGATTTAGAGAAGCAGTTTGGCTGTGTGGCAGCTACCGTGGGACGGAGACTGTGGCTGACCAGTAGAAAGCTCAGTCGCAATAGGGACACCTGTTGAGTGCTCCAGGCACCAGACCAAACCAGGAAGCTCATTGTTCCAGCACCAGAGTGAGGGGAGGTTGGGGAATGAAACCATATTGCTTCTATGAAAATCAGTGGGGGTTGGGGCAGAGGGAGAAACTGCTGGTCTCTCAGCAGTCTGTATGTTTAGAGCCCAACCCACGGTCCTGGAACATCCACAGAATCACCCACTCTGGGAACCACAGCCAGGGCAACAGCTAGAGAGGAGCTAGTCCCATACAGGAAGCAGGAGAAAGTGCCTAGAAAAGGGGCAAGTGCTGAACAAGCCACATTGTTCCCTCTAGGACCCCTCTCCCATGTACAGCACCATGATGTGGCAAAACAGGTTGCCTGTAGCAACTGAATATGTAAGGCTCTGCCCCTTACAATGTAACAGGTGTAACAGCTCTACCTAAGATACAGAGGCAAATACAGGAACCTGTCAAAATGAAGAGAAAGAGAAGTATGGCTCAAAAAAGGAAACAAATCAAGGTTCCAGTAGCAGAACTAAGCAACGAAGAAATAGCCAACCTGGCAGAAGGAAGTTTAAAACACTGTCAATAAAGATGCTCACAGAGGCCCTGGCTAGTGTGGCTCAGTGGATTTGTACTGGCCTGCGAATCCAAAGGTTGCTGATTCCATTCACCAGTCAGGGCACATAACCACATTGCAAGCCAGGTCTCCAGCCAGGCCCATGGCTGGAGGCAGGTGAAAGGCAACCATACATTAATGCTTCTCTC
Organism: Noctilio leporinus; assembly: GCA_004026585.1. NCBI lineage: Eukaryota > Metazoa > Chordata > Mammalia > Chiroptera > Noctilionidae > Noctilio > Noctilio leporinus. Next base: position 51,283 of record PVIW01007305.1, on the reverse strand, counting down.
CCTTTCTTCCTCCCTCCCTGCCCTTCTCTCTGAAAATAATAAATAAAATCAGAAAAAAAAATGCTCACAGACTTGACAGACATGCTTAAATATGGCAAATGAAGTGCAGGTAAATGATACAAAGGAAACTACACACAAAACCAATAGTGAAGGGAAGAAAAATGGAGTTAAAATCAATTATTTGGAACATGAGGAAGAAATAAATAGTTAACCAGCACAGAAAGTGAAAACAAGAATTTTTAAAAATGCAAAGAGGCTTAGAAACCTCTGGGATGACTTTAAATGTGCCAACATCTGAATCATAGGGGTGCTGGAAGGAGAAGAGGAAGAGCAAGAAATTAAAAACTTGTGTGAAAAAAATAATGAAAGAAAACTTGGCAAATTTGGTGAAGGAAATAAACAAGTCCAGGAAGCACAAGTACCAGACAGGCTAGACTCACTAAGACACACCATAATTAAAATGCCAAAGACTAAAGATAAAGAGAAAATCTTAAAAGTGGCAATAGAAAAGCAGAGAGTTACCTACAAAGGGGTTTCTTTTCTTTTTTTTTTTTAGTTTAAAATGTTTATTTTACTTGATTCTATTGAAATTTCAATTATTTAGCCAAGTTATATATGAGGTAAGTTTTAGCTAACAACAACAACAAAAAAAAAAAACCCACAAATAATAAAGTTAACCAACTTCAAGGATACACAAAAATCATAATGCCCACCTCATATTCAGAGTTTACAAATTCATTAACTACTGTAGATCCAATAAAAGTTTACTGTGTAATTTAAAAGCAATTATCTTCTGCACTTCTAAACTAAATTATGTTGGGAAATAGAGGGCAAAAGAAAACTTGGCAAAATTTGTTTTTCTAACAGAAGACAATACAATAAGGAATCCAAATGGAAACTAAGACCAGTGTGTCAAGTTTCTAACTTCTAAACAGACACACAGTTATCTAAAAAATATTTTGGTAGCTAATTGGATTGACAATATTTTTTGCTGTAAATAAAAAGTACAGTTTTCCAATTATAGACTTATAGCTAGCTAAACAGCTTTTAATAATATGTACAGCCAGCTAACAGTCCTCTAAAACATGTACATAGAGACGTGTTGTTGTGCTGTGGGAAAGACAGACGGGTTTGTAAACCCTGGAGCGAGGTCCTGCCTATCCGAGGCTGCTGCTGAGCGGAGACCCCGGGTAAAGCCACCATCACAATGTCTGACCAGGAGGCAAAACCTTCAACTGAGGACTTGGGGAATAAGAAGGAAGGAGAATACATTAAACTCAAAGTCATTGGACAGGATAGCAGTGAGATTCACTTCAAAGTGAAAATGACAACACATCTCAAGAAACTCAAAGAATCATACTGTCAAAGACAGGGAGTTCCAATGAATTCACTCAGGTTTCTCTTTGAAGGTCAGAGAATTGCTGATAATCACACTCCAAAAGAACTGGGAATGGAGGAAGAAGATGTGATTGAAGTTTATCAGGAACAAACAGGACGCCATTCAATGGTTTAGATATTCTTTTTATTTTATTTTATTTTCCCTCAGTCCTTTTTTATTTTTTTAAATAGTTCTTTTGTAATGTGGTGTTTAAAATTGAATTGAAAACTGAATCCCCCCATCTCTTTCAAACATCTGGTAATTTGAATTCTAGTGCCCATTCATTATTGTTTTGTTTTTATTGTGCTGATTTTTGGTGATCAAACTTCAGCCCCCTTCATATTGCCCTCTCCTTTTTGAATATAACATGTGTGCACAGGAAAGCCACCTTTTTTCAGGACTCTGCATTTTCAGGCTTGTGATAAATGAGGTCGACCAATACAGGTGTTCACAATGACATTTCTAATTGGCCCTAAAGTTCTAGCGTGTGATTGCTTCACTCCTGGACTGTGACTTTCAGTGGGAGATGGAAGTTTTTCAGAGAACTGAACTGTGGAAAAATGACCTTTCCTCAACTTGAAGCTACTTTTAAAATTTGAAGGTCTGGACCAAAAGAAGAGGAATATCAGGTTGGCGTCAAGATGACAGATAAGGTGAGAGAAACGATAAACTCCAAAGATGGCTTCACTGAAGAGAAAGCATTTTAAGAGTAAAGAAAAATCTTGTGAGAAGATCCCAGAAAAGTTCTAATTTTCACTAGCAGTTAATAAAGTTATTCATGCAGGAGTGTGTACAGTAGGAAAAAACAAACAAACATGTACATATATGTTACACTAAAATATCTCTGCTAAAATTCAACTCTTTAAATGGACATTCCCCCTGGCTGGTAGCACAGTGGGTAAGGTGCCGGCCTGTGAACCTAACAGTCGCAGGTTCGATTCCCCAGCCAGGGCACATAACCAGGTTGCAAACCAGGTCTCCAGTCAAGTCTGTGGCTGGAGGCAGGTGAAACGCAACCATACATTGATGTCTCTCTCCTTCTCTGCCTCTCTCCCTTCCCCTCTTTCTAAAAATAATGAAATAAAACCTTTAAAAAAAAAAAAAGGATAAATGGACATTCCAGTCTGGACATTCATGATACTAGAAATCTTTCAAAAAGTGAGTACAGTAGGGCTACAATAGCATTACAATTAATAAAAGTTACAGAAGAGATTATTGCTGTACTTTTTCCCCTACATCATGAAACTTCTTTGCTCTTACAAAGAATACAACCCCAAGTTACATTTTCTCTTACAATTTCATGTATCTCTAAAGATTTTGTCCAACAGAGAATAATTCTTAAATCTTTTCTGTAAGAATTCAAAGCATTTAAATGTGTAGCTTCACAGTATGCATTTTGCCCTTCTTGTTTCCCAAATGCACAGAAACAATATACATTTTTCTCAAAAATGAAATGATGTCCACATTAAAAAAATAAAGCCTACAAAAAAGTTCCAGAGCTATAAAAGATTATTCATATGGCACGAAGTGATCTCCTACTAGTCCAAAGTCCAAAACATTTAAATTAAGTCCATTTATATAGTACCTTGTTTGCTTTTCAATGGAACACATTTATTGAGGTGAAATCACATTATATTAGCTCTTAAGTCAACAAATGTACACAAATGGTTTTTTATACAGTTATTAAAAATAGGAGACCGAGTGTGCCAAAGATATATCATTCAGTTGGAATTTCCAGGGTCACCAAGAGTAAAGGAGAGAACCGATTTACTTGGTTGGTTTCCATAGCTTGGTAGACCAAAACCAAAAAAATGACCATCACAAAAAATAGCAGAATTTGTATCCACATGGGAATGAAGTGTCCCTTTTTTGTCTTTTCTGCCTTGACAACTGCCAAGGGAACATGCTTAGGAAGATACTTAGATGAAAAAGATTCCTCCATCTTGAAATCACTGAGTTCCAACGGCCAGCCAGCAGCTCCTTTGATTGGTCTGCGGCAACGAGCACTAACTCCTGTTGGTGTAGATGCTTCAAAGGGAAACATTCCCTTAAGAATATGGCTTTCTAGCCTTCTTTCCTCTGTTTTTTCTCCCACTTCGGCTCTTGTCAATGGTTTCTTTGGTGTTCTTCTGGGTATGTCTGAGTATTCAGTGATTAACAGCATGGGAGCTGCATGCTTGAAATTTCTAGTCCACCTATTGACAACTAAGGTTTCATCGCTTGAAGCCATTATAATTTCAGCTATGGGAGTCCTCTCTGAAATTATTGCACCATCTATACGAAAATGTTCTGAAGTATCCACCCTTTTCCTCGGAGTTCTTCTGGACGCTCTTGTGGATTCCCTAGTTACTGCCTGCAGAGGTCCGCCTTTTGAAGATCCACTTGTCCATTCAGTCTGTTACTTCAGCTTGAAAGCAGCTCTGGTTGTGCTCAACTCTTCTTTGCTTGATTGTTACTGAAGTCTTTGTTCTGCCCTTTAGTGGTTCTCTCTTCTCAAGCTTGAGCTCTATTTTAGAGTCTTCCTCATTGTCGCTGTGTCTGTCAGAGTCATTACTGCCAGTCTGTCTTGTATTTTCTGCTGAAGAAGAAATTGTTGGCAAAAGAGTAGAAGATCTTGATTCCGTTCCTTGTTCCCTCAGTTTCAACAGCTTTTTCTCATATAGCTTCCTGGTTGTTCCTACAGTAGGGCCAGGCTTAATCCCATATTTCACAAGCTGATCCTGAAGATTTTCATTAGTGAGCTCTGTTACATCTAAATCATCTTTATCTTCCAGTCTGGGTTTATCGGTTTTCTTTGAGGCTTTCCTGCTGATGGAGGCAAGGCTGCGGCCCGCAGCTGCGGCCCTGGAGCGAAGGAGTGGGGTGGGCTTGCGCTGCTCATCGCTGGAGAGGTCCCCGGGAACCTTGCTGTTGACGCTGGCAGCCAGCGGCGGCCGGTTCCGCGCCGTCAGGTGCTGCAGATAAAGCTGTATGTACACGTCTTTGCGTGACGCTGTCACATTGTTGGCCACCAACTCACTCTTCAACTTTTCCTTCGTCAGGGCCAAGGGGTCTTCCAGAAACCCCAGCATCTCAGAAGTGAATCCCCTTTCCCGCAGCCAGCACACCCGTGCTCACCCAAAGGGGTTTCTATAAGACTGTCAGCTGATTTCTCGAAAGAAACTTTGAAAGCAAGAAGGGACTAGCAAGAAGTATTCAAAGTGATGAAAAGCAAGGACCTACAACCAAGATTACTCTATCCAGCAAAGCTGTCATTTAGAATGGAAGGGCAAATAAAGTGCTTCCCAGACAAAGTAAAGCTAAAGGAGTTCATCATCACGAAGCCCTTATTATATGAAATGTTACAGGGACTTATTTAAGAAAAAGAGGATCGAAATTATGAACTTTAGAAAGACAAACACACACACACACACACACAAAAGACAAAAACACAACTATCAACAACAAAACTTAAAAACCAAGACCAAACTAAGCAAACAACCATAATAGGACCAGAATCACAGGTATGGGGATCATTTGGAAAGTTACCAACTGGGAGAGGGAAGGGGACGAAATGGGAAATATTTCCTAATTATATTAGGAAATATAATTGGTGGGTACAAGATAGACAAGGGGCAGTTAAGAATACTAGAGGAAAGACTGAAATCAGAGAACTTATATGGACAACCCATGGACATGAACTAAGGAGGGGACTGGAGGTCTTGGGTGGAAGGGAGCAAAAGGAAAAGAAATTGGGACAACTATAACAGCATAATCACTAAAATACACTTTAAAAAAAAAAAAAAAAGTGTTGCAGCCATGGCTAGTGTGGCTCAGTCTGTAAACCAAAGGGTCACCGGTTCAATTCCTAGTCAGGGTACATGCCCGGGTTGCAGGGAGGGTCCCCTGTTGGGGGTGTGTGAGAGGCAACTACACATTGACATTTCTCTCCCTCTCTTTCACTCTCCCTTTCCCTCTCTCTAAAAATAAATAAAATAAAATATATATTTTTTAAGTGCTGCAAAAACTGTAACCAAAGGAGGCATTATACTTCCAGAAAAATCTCAAGGAAAAGTATATCAAGCAAAAGTAGTGCCTGTTGGATTGGGCTCCAAAGGAAAGGGTGGAGTGATTCTACCAGCTACTATAAAAGTTGAAGATAAATTCTTCTTCCAGAATATGGAGGCACCAAAGTAGTTCTAGACAACAGGGATTATTTCTTATTTAGAAATGTGACATTCTTGGGAAGTATGTAGACTGAAATACATTTCACCATGTAAATCCCTGGCTGGTGGCTCAGTGAGTTGGCACCAGCCTGTGAACCCAAAGGTCGCTGGTTTGATTCCCTAGCCAGGGCACATAGCCAGGTTGCAAGCCAGGTCTCCAGCCAGGTCCATAGCTGGAGGCAGGTGAAAGGCAACCATACACTGACTGATGTTTCTCACCCTTTCTTCCTCCCTCCCTGCCCTTCTCCCTAAAAATAATGAATAAAATCTTTAAAAATTTTTTTCACCATGTAAATAATTTCTTTTTCTCTTTTATAATAAATGAATGATATCCAAACTGATAAAATTTTTTAAAAAAGATACCAGCCCAAGACCTAACTAAACACCATGACTCGCCTTTAGTTAGGAAGTTTTCATTTCAAATGGTCCAATGTGGCTACTTTGGTCTCTGAGTTTGTAAGGCCACCACTGAGGCCTCCACCGAGCTCGTCAGGTTTAGTATGCGGCCCCTTTTTCTGTCCACAGTTCCTTTCCATGTGCAGCTTTGGCTCAGGAATATTTAACAATCTTTTGAACAAGTCCCTTTCAGATTAATTTTGCGTCATTCGGTGGAAATGATCTTGTGTCTATCCTTGTGGGCCTGTCCAAAAGCGTACCTAGGTATATGTGTGGGGGGAGAAAGGCCAGGAATGCACTAGAGGTCCTGGGTCCGAACTAGCCCCTTCAGCTGAGGGTCCACCTGGCTTGGTCTGGCTGGGAACAAGTGACTGCTCTCTGACCTTTGGGTAGCTACCGAAGTCTCTGGGTCCAGCCATTTGCCAATGACCAGAAAAGCTTGTAGCCATCTGTCCTCACCCCTGACTCCTGATGACCCACTCATTCCACTCAGCCCCTCCCCGTTCTCTTCTGGATCCCTGCATGGGATCCCACCCCCAGGCCACAAGGAGCCAGGAACCCTGCTTCAAGCTCATTTCCCACCTATTAGTGCCTCCCCCCAATTTGTATGTTTAAATGATAACTCCCCAGGTAATAAATAGCATTAGGAGGTGGAGCCTTTGGGAAGTCATTGGGCCTTCAAGATGAAGCCCCCATGAATGGGATTAATATCCTCACAAAAGAGCTCCGTTGCACTCTCCCCTCAACCCTACCCACACACCCCCGCATGACCATTTGAAGACAGAGTGAGAAAGCCACTGTCTGTGACCTGGGAGAGGGCCTCACCAGAACCCCACCACACAGGCACCTAATCCTGAACTTCCTGCCTCTAGAACTGTGAGAAACACACTTCTGTGGTTTAGAAGCCACCAGTCCGTGGTACTCTGTCATAGCGGCCCAAATGGACTGAGACACCTGCTGCTGCTCTCCCGAACCTCTCCGGATGAATCTATCAGGCCGGTCCCATCACAGCTCCACCCTGAAAATGAAGCAATAAGAGCAGGTGCCTCTGAATTCCCCTTCTCTCTTTCTGTCTCTCTTCTTCCCACGTTCCATAGGGGCAGGAGGAGAGAACACACTGGGCCTCCCTCTGCAAAAGTCCTTTCTGCCCAGGAGCCTTAGTGGAGCCCTCTGCACCACGGAGGAAACTCGATGAGCTGGCCCATTGCTCTCCAATCTGAGGCAGCTCACCAAGTGTGTCCAAGCCCTTTGCCTGCCAACACACAGCAGGATCACACTTCCTGTCCCCTCTGATTGAGTGGGCCAAGGGAATACTCTGGGAAAAATAAGAGCAAGATGCATGTCACTTTCCCTCAAAACTCAGAACCCCCTACGAGCCTACAATGGATGTGAAGAGTGAGAAAACTTATGAGCCACTAAGTCTTTGGGAATGTTTGTTACTGCAGCATAGCCTAGCTGATGCTGATGGATAGACCTCTATAGCCCCCAGAGTTTTTACAAATTAAGTATACCCTCTTGGACATTTTTAAGATAAGATCTAAAAATTTTACTTAACATTTAAATTATTGCAAAGGATATAATTTCCCACCTATTGTATACATTAATATTTAAAATAAAACCAGGCATAAAAACATTATGCCCTGACTGGGGTGGCTGGGTAGGATGGGCATTATCCTGCAAAGCAGAGAGTCATTGGTTCAATTCCCAGTTAGGGCACCAGCCAGGGTTGCAGGCCAGGTCCTGGTTGGAGTGTGTGTCAGAGGCAACCAAGGGATATTTCTGTCCCTCGCTTTCTCCCTCCTTTCCCCTCTCTCTAAAAATAAATAATATCTTCTAAAAAAAAAAAGTTACATTCTTCTAAATCAGCAATTTTCAACCTTTTTCATCTCATGGTGTAACAGGGCCCTTGGGTGGGAGGTCCTCAGTTTAAATGAGCTTATTTTTGCCCACCACCAGGAATAACTCTTAATAACAGAGTTTGGTGAAAAAGAAAGGTATTTTGTTTATCTGAAGATGATACAAATTTATATATATATATATATTTTTTTTTTTTTTTTAAGATTTTATTAATTATTTTTCAGAGAGAGGGGAAGGGAGAGAGGAAGAAAGAGAGAGAAACATCAACGTATGGTTGCCTTTCACCTGCCTCCAGCTATGGACCTGGCTTCCGACCTAGTTATGCTGTCCTGTCTGGGAATCCAACCAGTGACCTTTGGGTTCTCAGGCCAGTGCCTTATTCACTGTGTCACCAGCCAGGCCCATTTTTTCATTTTTTTAAAGATGGAGTACACTTACACAATGGGACACTATTCAGCTGTAAATGTATCTAAAAGAATCTAAATGTTGAAATTGTCTTACCCACTATCATCAGTTTCCTAAACCCATAAACAAGCTCTTCTTCAACATTTGGAAGTTTTACATTTTTTCATATTTCTTCTTGAATTCATATTTCCATTCCACATCCTCCATATATCTTCACCATAAGGTAATATATTTTAGGCTTTAAAGTCTTTTACTGATCATCTTTTATTATACTTAGCTATAACAAAAAAGTATATAAATTAAAAATTTGAAATTTACTTTTTTCTGTCAACCATAAGTCCTAAATGTTAAACATGTCTTCCAAATTAAATTATTGATACAAATAGAATGAGTACGCAATTGCCCAAACAATACATTTGATGAATAATTCTTAAACACAAAAAGCATCTTTAATTTTTTTTTTTTTAAGATTTTATTCATTATTTTCAGAGAAAAGGACAGGGAGGGAGGAAGAGAGGGAGAGAAACATCACTGTGTGGTTGCCTTTCACCTGCCTCCAGCCACAGACCTGGCTGGAGACCTGGTTATGTGCCCTGACTGGGAACCCAACCAGCAACCTTTGGGTTCGCAGGCCTGTGCCAATCCACTGAGCCACCAGGCAGGGCAAAAAAGTATCTTTAATTGAGGCATACATGCTAAAGACAAATTAGTGGTGCTAGCCATTATTTTTTATAACAGGAGTAGGAAATGTTAAACATTTTATAGGATATAGATGATAATTAGAATAAATATTTTAATATGATTTCATGAAACAGGTTTGACTTCAGTCTTAAATAACACAAAGAATCTGAAAGAATTACAGAACTATCAATGGTGTGTTTCAGCCACTGTTATGACAATGTTATTCCCAGAATGTGAACACTGCTCAGCATCACTACTAACCTCCCTCTGGTGTGCACGCTGTCCTGAAGCATGTCACCAACCCACTGCACCCCCGCTGAGGACTCATCCTGAATGAGCACTGAGGACTTGGGGTGGCTCCCCAGGGAGGCCTATTCCTACTTGTGTGTTCTTCTATTTGCTCTGGGGGGATTCCCTCAAGAGCAAAGCACTTTTGGACAAAGGGGAAGTGGGTAAGAGTGTAGATCTTAAAAGTTCTCATCACAAGAAAAAAAAAATGTAACTATTAGGGTGACAATGTTAGCTAGACTTATTATGGTGACCATTCTGCAATATATATATATATATATGTTATATATGTATATATGTTATACACCTGAAACCAATATAACCAATATAATGGTACATGTTAATTATATCTTGATTTAAAAAAAAAAAAGTGGAAAAGGCAAAAAAGTTCACTAAAAAGCTGCATGATTCCCTGAGCCCCATGGTCACACACATCTGTCCTCAGAACTTCCCAATATGGCCAAATTCTCTAACTCTATCTTTAAGAAAAGTGTGTATAAGAGTGGAAGTCCTGCCCTGGCTGGTGTGGCTCAGTGGATTGAGTGCTGGCCTGAGAATCAGGGCACATGCCTGAGCTGTGGGCTGGGTCCCTGATTGGGGGTGTGTGAGAGGCAACCACACGCATTGATGTTTCTCTCCCTCTCTTTCTCCCTCCCTTCCTCTCTCTCTAACAAAAAATAAATAAAATCTTTAAAAAGAGAGAGAGGAAGTCCTGAAGAACCCCTTCTTGGGTTCAATTAATTTGTTAGAGTAGCTCACAGGACTCAGAGAAACTTATTATTTATTAGGTGACCAGGCCATTATTAAAGGATGTAACTCAGGAACATCTAGATGGAAGAGATGTGCAGGGCAAGGTGTGGGCAAAGGGCTCAGAACTTCCATATCCTCTCCCAGAACCTCCACATGTTCACCAACCCAGAAACTCTCCGAACCCCAGCCTTTTGGATTTTGACAGAGAATTAATTACAGAGGCATGATTAATTAAATCATTGACCATTGATGACTGATCCTATCACCTGGTCCAAAAGTTCATTTGCCCAATACTTTGAAAAGGCCAATGTTTTCAATGCAAAAAACACTTGAACATGACTGTAGGATGGTATCCTGCAATCACAGTGAGGAGAAAAAATATGGATATGTACTACCTGTGTTACAAGGCTGGCTGGCTGGTTGTATGTGAATTGTGTGTTGGAGAGTAATAGGGGGAAGAAGGAGCCTAGGTGGACCCCACAGTCCTGGCTAAGACTCTTGGCACTTTTCACCAAGACAGTACAGAAATGCCAAGCGTGAGGCAAAGGACAGAAATAAGTAGTTTGTGGACCGTTCGAGACATCTGTGGGACATCCGGGTGAAAATGCAGATGGCATTTCTGAGGAAGTTAAACATACATTTCAAACATGACCAAGTAATTTTACACAAAGGCATTTATAAAGGAGAAATGAAAACATGTATTTGTAAAATACTTTATTGGCAGTGTTTATACCATCTTTATTCATATTGGGCACAGCTGGAAACAACACAAAAATTCATAAACATGAAAATAAAGCTTTAAAACATATTATAGCAGTCCCTCCTAATCTGCAGTTTTCTTATTCACAGTCTGAAAATATGAGGTGAAAAGTTTCAGAAGCATATTTACTGATACATCTGATAAGAGGTTAATATCTAAAACTTATAAAGAACTTATAAAACTCAACACCAAAAACCAAACAATCCAGTTAAAAAATGGGCAAAGGACCTGAATAGACACTTCTTCAGAGAGGGCATACAGAGGGCCAATAGACATTTGAAAAGATGCTCAACATCACTAATCATCAGAGAAATGCAAATTAAAACCACAATGAGATATCATCTTAGACCTGTCAGAATAGCTATCATCAATAAATCAACAAACAACAAGTGCTGGCGAGGAGGCAGAGAAAAGGGAACCCTAATTCACTGTTGGTAGGAATGCAAATTGATGCAGCCATTGGGAAAAGCAGTATGGGGATACCTCAAAAAATTTTAAATGGATCTGTCTTTTGACCCAGTGATTCCACTTCTGGGAATGTGTCTGAAGAAAACCAAAACACTAATTTGAAAGAACATAAGCACCCATATGTTCATTGTAGCATTATTTACAGTTGCCAAGATATGGAAGCAGCCCAAGTGTTCATCAGTAGATGAGTGGATAAAACAACTACAGGGCACTGACATAATGGAATACTATTGGCTGTTAAAAAGAGGAAAATCTTACCATTTGCAACAGCATGGGTGGACCTGGAGAACATTTTGTTAGGTGAAATAAGCCAGTCAGAGAAAGACAAATACTATATAATTTCATTCATATGTGGAATCTAATTAACTGAACTAGCAAGCAAAACAGATTCATAGACAGAGAGCAGAATGACAGCTTTGGGGGTGGGGTAGGGGAATCAAGCAAAAGGGAAAAAGGCTCATGAACATGAACAGCAGTGTGGTGATTGCAGGAAGGAGGTATAAGGAGAATAAATGGTAATGGAAAAAATTGCAAGAAAAAATTAAAAAGAAAAGTTCCAGAAATAAACAAATCATACATTTTAAAAAGGGAGAGAGAGAGAGAGAGAGAGAGAGAGAGAGAGAGAGGGAGAAGGAAAGAAAGAAAGAAAAAGGACAATATTCAAAATACCAGAGTTTGGAGTAAGGAAAGGCTGGCTGACTGAGAGGGCAGGCACTGAATCAAGAAGATGGGGTTCTTTAAATCCATCTTAAGAGAGTCCAGAATTCACAGTTCTTTTATGTCAAAACATAAGTAGCAAAAAATAAAATAAGCACCTAGATGTTAATAAAAGTGGGGAGCAAAGGAAATTATGCATTATTTTTTTAAAGATTTTATTTATTTTAGAGAGAAGGGAAGGGAGAAAGAAAAAGAGGGAGAGAAACATCAATGTGTGGTTGTCTGTCATGCACCCACAACTGTGCCCTGACTCGGAATTGACCGGGCTATCCTTTGGTTTGCAGGCTGGTGCTCAATCCATTGACCCACACCAGACAGGGAAGAAATCAGATATTATTAAGCATAATAAACTAAGGACCATAAGTCTGCTCAACCAGGAGGTTACAGCTTCACACATTCCCCAGGACACCACCAGTCTTTCCCACAGATCACTGGGGGAAGGGATAGAATAAAGTGAGAGGTAAGCATATGCCCATGGGAGCCAAATAGCAACCATAGAGACCTGTCAACCTAGCCTGTGAAAAGGATCAGATTGGATAAGTGACAGAACCCTGGAAGATGTAGGAAATAACATAACATTGGTTAAGGGGTGGACCCATCAAAAGCCCACAATAGCTTGGGAAGTTAATTGGTTATTTTGAAAACGTGATCCATCCCAAACCCAAGATAACACAACCCAATTCAACAAAGAATCTCTCTCTTCCGTTCAAGTATATATTCTCTGCCCAGTGATGGTGCAGGTTTAGCAGCCACGCAGACCCCAAACGCAGGCTCCAGGCAAAGGCCTGGGCAGGGTAGCACTAAGTTACCTGGTTGGGGACTGACACCACTTAGCAGTCACCTGGGCCCCAAAGGACTAAGCTTTAATATGAAACAGACTCTGGGCGCTGGCCTTTGTATGTATAAACCTGGATAAAGACAAAATTGGACTATTTTCATGGCAGGATAGACGGAGATGGGACACAGAATAAATCTTGCCACAGCACAGTTCCCTGCGTTTGAGTCCATGAAATGTTTTTCCCCCCGATCCCACGAAAGAGCCCCACTTCCACAGGCAACAAAATCTCAAAATCTCTGTTCCCCGTCTAGTCTGTCGACCATGCTGATCTAAGTCCAGGCTTGAAGTGCCTGCACATTTTTGATAAATAATAATTATTTTTGTACATAGTTCTCCTTGGGAGAGGCACCTTCTGACAAGGCAAAACAAAAAAACAAACAAGCAAAAAAAAAAAAAAATCCTCTAGCCAAAAAAAAAATTCAAGGCACAAGCAGAATTCCTCCAATGATTAGCACGTCTGCACGCAAGAACACAGCGGGCTTGGGCAAGATGGGGCCAGAGAGGCCCAGGCTCGCATTGTTACAGTCAAACCTTCAGCCCCCTCCTCCCCAGGTCAGCAGGTCAGCGTGGGACTGCAAGTAGCAACCTTCTAATCACAGGGCTGGTTCTCTTGGCAACCAGCTCCTAGTTGGGGAAGGGGGAGGTCAAAATTCACTCATTAACATAATAAAAGATACATTGATAGCTCTAAGTCTTTCAGAAATTCCAAGAGTTTTAGGAGCTCTGTGCCAGGAGCAAGAAAGAAGATCAAATATTCTATGTTTCTTCCTACAGATCGCAACACCAGAGGTCCCTTTCTCACCCAGGAGCACACTCACAGGGGCTGCCTGCAGTAGCCCCCACACCCACTGCTCTGGCCTCCACATGTCCCTCTTGGACAGAAATCTCAGGCATCCAGGCTCCTGTCAGGGCCTCTGGCCGCCCGGGCACACGGAGCTCCAGAGGTCATCCAATAGGCCTCACCCTCTGACAGAAGAAACCAGGTGTCAGGCTTCTAGCCACTCAGGCTAGAGCAGAACCCAGGGCTTTCAGCAGCTCCCTCCAGGACAGCTGACCCTCTCAGGCCGGAGCATGGGACAGGGGCGCGCACCTTTCCCCGGGGACTCCTACCAACCAGGTGCTAGGTGGCAGATTTTCAGCAGGTTCACCCAAATCCTCCTCACATCACCGAGAGACATTTTACTAAGACACAGGCTTTCCGATCCAAAGTTCTTGCTTTTTTCACTGCAGCACAAAATACTGTAACATCCTGCCCCTCCTACACTGTTTCCTCCCAAGTTCCTGCTTCTAGAAGCTGCAGCATGAGCGGTCCTCCTGCTTCTAGGCAGGCAGTGAAGGGCCGTTTTGAGCTCTTTGTCTTCTTCTCCTGGCACCCAATCAGGGCACAGAATCCGGCCCTGGAGGGCTGGGAGAAACGGCAAAGGGCACCCAGTGCAGCTGCCCACACAACACTTGCGTTTCCTCTAACTGACTGTGGTGAAGCCATGCCCAGGCTCAGCCTAAACACGGCCCCCACAACTGTACTGTGCCAAGGGCTGTCCTCTTCCTGGCATTACTAACCTGTTGCATCTTGAAACAGTTAGGATGTTCCAAAGTCGGCCTTAGGACAAGTTGAATCGGGCCTCCCTGTTGTCTCGTATCCCCACCCCCACCCTCACATTTTCACTGGTCCTAGTTTTTGTTCTGGGGATTCACAGAGCAGACCTGCCTACCCTCTTCTCCACCTTAGCCCTTCAACCATGAAGGCTATAATCATGCCACAGAAAATAAGTACCCACCTTTGCTCCAGCTGGTCTTCACACAACAGACATGTTTTCAAGTCACTAATCAGTCTGGCCTCTCCTCTTAATTTGAGGAGGGGCCCAAAAAACCCGGAATTGTCTTTACTGGCCCCTTGTAGAACAGACTTCCCCCACGAGCGGAGTGTTCTAGAACCATTTGTATCAGGGCACCAGCTGGCGTTGTTATGAGAGGCTGCATTTGGCTTCAGTTAATTTTTTTGAAAACTCTTTCAACATATTTGTCCATTTCATGATGGGTGATTTACAAGTGCACCCACCCACACTGTGCTGAGTGTTTAGCAGTTTTTGACCAAAACCAGCATGACCTCCATGCCCCACTCTCCTATTCACCCAATCTTGCCCTGAGCAACCTTTTTGCTTGTTTCCCCAAATGAAAAAAAATCCTCAAAGGGAAACATGTTGCTGATGTGGAAGAGGTGAAAAACAAACAAACAAAAAACAACAGAAGCACTAAAAGGCCTCAAAATTGACGAGTTCAAAAACCGTTTTGAGCGGTGGGAAAAACATCTCAATAGGTGCATCGCATCAAATGGAGAGTACTTTGAAAGTGACTGATGTTTTAACATGTAAGAATAAATACACAATTTTTTATAAATAAATTCCTGGCTTTTTGGGTCCCCTCTCACATGCTCCAATTCATCCAAATCAGGCATTGCAAACTCAGTGTCTATGGAAGCCAAGCAACTGACATCAATAAGTGAGATGGGTGGGGGTTAATAGAGAATGGTGGGGACTGTGGCAAAGAATATGTGCCTGTCTATTGGAAACAGTCGCTTTGGTTTCAGACAATTATTGCAACAAAGAAGTGAGGCCCCAGGATCACCAGATCCCTCATCTTCCAGGAGAAACAAAAATTTAAATTTGTATTTGAAATGTCCTGATTTAAAAAAAATTTTTTTTCTTACACCAGTTTTAGAGAAAGAGAAAAACATTGATTCATTGTTCCAGTCATTTATGCATTCATCAGTTGTTTCTTGTATGTGTCCTAATTGGGTATTGAACCTGCAACCTTGGCATACCACGATAACAATCTAAACAACTGAGCTACCGGGCCAGGGCCTCATTGATTGATTTTTGTATGTGCCCTGACCAGGGATCAAACCTGCAACTCTGGCATATTAGGACAATGCTCCAAACAACTGAGCTAACCAGCCAGAGGTAAAATGTAAAGTGTCTTGATTATTTTAAGTCAGTAATTATTTTCTTAAAAACAACATGCTATATAGCCCTGGCCAGGTGGCTCAGCTGGTTGGAACATCGTCCCGATACACCAAGAATGTGTATTCAATCCCTGGTCAGAGCACATATAGGAGGCAACAGGTCGATGTTTCTCTCACATCATTGTTTCTCTCTCTTTCTCTCTCTCTTTCTTAATCGGTAAACATATCCTCAGATGAAGATTAAAATAAAATAATAAACTGTATGAGTCAACCCTGTGCAGGCAAACAAAAATCTATGGGCACCAGTATGCCTCTCACATGAGATGATTTGTCCCATCCATTCTACCTTGGGAAGACTATTCCTTCTCTCTCGATGTCCACTATTTCAGGTTTCACCACATCCCACCAGGCTCGCAGTGTCCTGCCCAGCCAGCCGTCTCCGCCTCTTCGGCCCTCTCCTCTCCACTGCCCAGTGCATGCCTGTCACCCAAGTCCCTGCCCTGGGACATTCTATGGTGAGACCTCAATCAGCCACATCTAGCTCCTTCTGGAAAACATGCCCCATCAGCCCCACCCCCTCTTATTTTTCTCTCTCTCTCTCTTCTAATACAACTGAGGCCCCTTCCTTCTATCCACCCCATCATACCTTTGCTCAAGCCAGGCTTTCCTCCAGGCATGCTTCCTCCCCGCCCACCACCTACATCTTACCCTGGCTCTGCTGCCCTCCTTCTGGCCCTTCCCTGACTCTATCAGCCCATGAGAGGTTCTGCCCTTTATCTTGTACTTTGCTAATACCACGTTTGTAACATGGGAAGAAGACAGACCAACCTCAAAGAGGTGTTTGAGGGATAAACGAGGTGACTCATGTCAAGGGTTTGGAGCAGCAGCAAGCATACAAGGACAGCCCGATTAGCACTGAATCCACATGCCCTCTGGGGTTTCTTTCACACTTGCTGTTCCTATCTTTGCAGCTAAACAATTAGAGAACTCTGGGCTAGGAGATTGGCATACCTGGGTTGGAATTCCATCTGTCCCCTGTTTTTTTGTTTGTTTGTTTGTTTTTTAAAGACTTTATTCATTATTTTTAGAGAGGGGGAAGGAATGGAGGCAGAGAGGGAGAGAAACATCAATGTATGGTTGCCTTTCACCTGCCTCCAGCTATGGACCTGACTGAAGACCTGGCTTGCAACCTGGTTATGTGCCCTGGCTAGGGAATTGAACCAGCGACCTTTGGGTTCACAGGCCGGCACCTTTTCACTGAGCCACCAGCTAGGGGCCATCTGTCCCATGTTTTACCCTGGTGAAGCCACACAACCTCCCGTTGTCACCAGAAAGGAACCAAGCCTGGAGCGGGTCTGCCCAGTGCCACCCTGTCGGTGTGGGTTCTTGACTTTGTGCAGAAAAGATTTCACAACATGAGGCCAGGTGATTTTGAGAGTATGTTTATTAAAGCTGGGGACAGTGAGACAAAGGAAGAGTGCTGGTTAAAAGAAACAACAGAAAAGAGCTCAGATAGTGCTGCTTTGGCCTCTAGAAACCTTACAGGAAAGAAGTGAGCCACGTCAGGCTGCGTGGACTCACTGAGAAGTACAAGTTGCAGTAACAGAAGTGGGCTAAGGTGGGGCTACTGTTACCTCACTGAAAAGTTAGAGAAAAGGGCCTTGGAGACAGGTATAGGGGATGAGTTTCTGCTGCCCACTGCTCCCCTGGTTCCAAGTCTCACAGGAACCATTAGAGTGTAGAAGAAAAAGAGCAAAAGCACATACTAGAGGAAAGGAGGGGCACAGGCTTGCTGTGAGGGGAGCTCAAGTTGGGTCTTTCGTCTTGAGAGTTCTTGTGTGTTTTCTAAAATCCTAGGGGAGGTCTCAGAGAAAGACTTCAATAGAATATCCATCAGTTTTTTCAGGTGTGTCCTTCAATATGCTGATTCATCAAAACGAGCGCATAAAGGGGCCAGGGTCATTCTCTGGTCAGTTTCACCTTCAAAGAAAGTCACTGCAAAGGGACAGGGACAGAGGCGCTCGCGCGCGCGCGCACACACACACACACCCCTACCTCTGCCCAGCACAGCCTGGAATGTGTTAATAATTGGCTCAGCTCCTTGGTGTCCTTGGTTAGGGAAGATAAGACCTTGCAATTTGTTGTCTGACTGTAAATTGCTCGACCAGTTTGTGCAGCCATCTGTCTCAGTTTCCCCATTCCACTCCCCAAGGAATTTTCCCAGCTTCTCACTGTCCTGCTTCAGCGAGACTTGAGAGGCCTGAGTCTCCATCTATAAAAGAGAGCTTATCATTAAGATCATTAAGATGTGTGTCTCAGGGTTATAATGATGGAATGAGATGATGTCTGTAAAGAAAACTGAGAAGAAACGCTGTGAGAAAAGTGTCAGAAGGAGGAAATTTCTGACGAGCCACCTACTGCTGGAGTCAAGGGCAGGTGGTTCTGTCTTTCAGCAGGCCTAGAATGTTCTTTTGTTAAATGTTCAACAAATAGTTCTTCAGCAGCTACTCTGGACCAGACACCCTGCAGTTACAGCAAAGATGAAGACTCAGACCTCAAAGTAAAGGCTCAGGTCACCTCTAAACCTCCTGTCACGACCCCTCCGTGTTAGGATCTTCTTACTCTGAGAGGTCACCCAGAAACCAGTATGGGAGCTGGTATCAGGCTTTTTGAGGCCTGAGGGCTGCTCCCGGGTGGGTTTGAGGGGCCATGGAGAGGGGAATGGAGATTCCTGCCCCTGGCAGGCCTGTAGGAGTCCCACTAACGACTTCTGTAGGAGCATTTTTAAACTTGCAAGTGACTCATTCAGTAAGGGTGAGCAAGTGGGTCCCCAGCATTCTGTTGTTCTGTCCAAGTTAATTTCCATATCCCAGCAAGTGTTTTTCTCTGGCGGATTTCCGCCGCATCCTGTTGTTCTGACCAGGTTCATTAGCACATTCCCCGCTGGATGCCTCTGCTCTGACACTCTGCCCAGTTCCCACCTGTTTTTCCTCTGGGCAGACCCTCTCCTGGGTCAGGGCACATATAAGAATTAACCAATGAAAGCTTAAATAAGTGGAACAACAATGCTTCTCTTTCTCTCTCTCTCTCTCTCTCTCTCTCTCTCTCTCTCTCTCTCTCTCTCTCTCTCTCATCAATAATTGGCTTCGAAATTAAGAAAAAGGCTCCGCTGGTTTCCAATTACTTACGCCCGGGTCAAAAGTCTTGAGCTTGAGCTTGAAACAAAGTATTGACCTTGGCGTTGGGAAAGAGTTCGTGACTAGGCTCCACGCCCTTCAGCCCCTGCCCACTTTCCCAGGAAAACAGGCTACTTGGCCCAGGTGGGCCACGCCCTGGGACCCCGCGCCAGGGCTCAGGTCGTTTCCGAAGGCAGGGCGAGGCCGCTTTGGAGTTGGCCGCAACTTGGCTGAAAGTTTTCGCCGCAGGGCGCTGGATCGCAGCCCCGCGCGCAGCAGGATGCCGGCCCCTCCTCCCCCCACTGCCGCGCTCACCTGGACTCCGCAAGCCCTCTTCCTCGTGGCCTCCCCCGCAGCCTCAGTGGACGCCCGGGTGAAGGGGTCTGCGGTGTCCACGCAGGCGCGCTGAGGAAGCGGTGGTAACAGATACAATGATGGTCCTGTGAAGGGCGGAAGAAGACAGCAGAGAGCAATGGAGAGGTTGCAGAGAGGGTCTATCGGAAGTGTCCATGTGGCCCGGGCCAGGGTGAAGCAGCAGGGTGTAATCGCAGGAAGAGGAGAATAATCCTAGTGGCAGAGAAGCCAGTGGGCACAAGGACTGGGACCGGATGGCCAGAAGCAGGGGACACGCTTATGAACTGTACAGCATACCTCTGGCTGGGAGAGGGGGTGAGAAAAGGAACTGAGCAAAGAAGGAAGGTAGGAGAGGTGTCACCCAAGTTGGGGAGGCCTGGCACGTCAGGTTGAGGAATCCCATTTCAGCAGGTCAGGGGTCAAAAGACCAGACAGGGGCCCTGGCTGATGGCACAGTGGATTGGCCCCGGCCTGCAAACCAAGAGGTCGCTGGTTCGATTCCCAGCCAGGGCACATAACCAGGTTGCAAGCCAGGTCTCCAGCCAGGTCTGTGGCTGGAGGCAGGTGAAAGGCAACCACACGTTGGTGTTTCTCTCCCTCTCTGGTTCTCTTCCTTCCCCTCTCTCTAAAAATAATAAATAAAAAATCTTAAAAAAAAAAAGTTAGATTGAAAGAGGCCATGAATTCCATTTGGAGGTATCACTGAGTAAACACCATGAGCAAAGCTCACCCTCCTAAGTTAAAAAAAAAATTATGGAAAAGAAGTTAAATAATAACAGACATGGCCAGGGAATATTGCGGGGATTTGATCCCCTTTATGAACTTTGTGACAGATGAATGTGTGGAGGTGGCAGGTAGTAGGCAACAGCACAACACTGGAATGGGGCTTATAGGAGGAAATAGCATCATTAGGTCCCTCTCCACAGCACCTGTGTTACTACAATATACAAATCGAGTCATGTACATTTTTACATGGAACTTATTAAATAAATTTTCATATTGGTAAAAAGAAAAAGTAAACAAAATAACACTGAAAAGCTGCGGTATTCATGAAAGCAATGTTGGCAAAATAAAATTTAAATGCAAAAAATAAATGGTTTGACTGCGCTGAACTTAAATGTTGATGAAGAAATTAATTTGCTTTAATGCAACTGGTTCCCTATGCTGTATTGACACAGGTTAAAAATCATCAGTGTGGTTAAAATATTTCCATTCAGGAAACTACAGGATCAAAATGGCCCCCACGTGTTGATGACTCACTTGTAAATATCTTTGTCTGAAGTCCAGGTTCAAGTCAGTAACTGTCCCATGGAACATTCTCACTTGGACATCCCAAAACCTAATCAAATACAAATTCCCAAAGCTAAACTGCTGCTCTCAAATTGTCCCTCCTCTCAGACATTTGTTTCTGAGACGGGGACCATCTCCTATTCACTTGCTCATGGCAAAACCTCCAGGCACCCTCCACCTTATCTCTCTCATCCCCACACACTGTCTACAACCAAGGCCATCAA
Source organism: Noctilio leporinus (assembly GCA_004026585.1). Lineage (NCBI taxonomy): Eukaryota > Metazoa > Chordata > Mammalia > Chiroptera > Noctilionidae > Noctilio > Noctilio leporinus. Next base: position 30,534 of record PVIW01007305.1, on the reverse strand, counting down.
CTCAACATCGAGTAGCTTTCACATCTGTCCTCTCTCCAGCTCTTCCTCCATCGCCCTCCTCCAGGCTCTGGACATGTCCCACAAGGATTAACGTAATTCAACATCTGAAGTGAAGCAAACCAAGACCTCTGCTCCTGTAAGAGGCAGCCTAGGTACCTTTGATAAAACCTCCTGCTGAAAACAGCTAAAGGAGCCAGCCAAATGTTTATAAAATTCTCTCTCTCTCTCTCTCTCTCTCTCTCTCTCTCTCTCTCTAAAACATCAAAAAGTTAGCAAGATCATGAGAAATTGTTGTGCTAAACTCCAGGAGGGGACAGGATTCCGAAGAGGTGATCCTGAGACTTGAGGCTGCTGCGAGGCCAAGTCCACTTCTAGTGGCCAGGCTCGGCTGGAGACAAAAATCAGTCAGGGGCCTGCCAAGGGTGGGGGACTGATAAACCACCCCCCACACTGGGCTCAGCCCCCAAGAGAGTGTACCCTAGAAGTAAAGGTGAACTGAAAGCACGCTGCCTGCCCCTGAATGGCAGTCCAGCTCTGATGCTTTCTGAGTCACCCGGATACTCCAGAAAACAGCACGCCCTAAGTATGAATGAACATGATCTGTTTGCTAAGCCCTCCAGGCACCTGGGAAAGCCATAGAAAATTCTCTGCGGTGAATGACAAAATCACCCTATTCAAGTTAATCTTTGCAAATAATTTCACAATTTTATATATGGAGATACAAAAGGATGGAAATACAGAAGAAAAGTTTACAGATATGGAAGTTACAATGAAAATATCTTACGTATGTTTAATTGCAATCCCAAAAGAAAAGTAGAGAGATCAGAACAGAGGCCGCATTGTGAAAGATGATAGATAGTTGAGAATTTTTCAGAATAGATGGAAGATATCAATCTATAGCCTTGAGAACTCAAGTGAATAAAAAGAAATCCACACCATGCCCTGGTTGCTGTGTTTGGAGCATTGTCGAGTAGACTGAAAGGTTGTGGGTTCAATTTCAGGTCAGGGCACATGCCTAGGCTGTGGGTTCGGTCCCCAGTCAGGGTGTGTCAAGAGGCAGCTGATCAATGTTTCTTTCACATCCATGTTTCTCTCCCTCTATCTCTCTCTCCTTTTCCCTATCTGAGCATGTCCTTAGGTGAAGATTAAAAAATAAATAGCCCTGGCTGGTGTGGCTCAGTGGACTGACTGAGCACCAGCCTGCGAACCCAAGTGTCACTGGTTCAATTCCCAGCGAGGGCACGTCAGGTCTCCAGCCAGGTCCCTAGCTAGAGACAGGTAAAGGGCAACCATACATTAATGTTTTTCTTCCTCTCTGCCTCCTTTCCTTCCCCTCTCTCTAAAAATAATGAATACATTCTTTTAAATAAATAAATAATCCTCACTGGTGGGGCTCATCCCACAAAGTAAATGGTCACTGTTTTAATTCCAGGTCAGGGCACATGCCTGGATTGCAGGTTCAGTCCCCAATCAGGGCATATACAAGAAGCAACCAATCAATGTTTCTCTCACACATTGATGTTTCTCTCCCTCTCTTTCTCCTTCCCTTACCCTCTCTTTAAAAATAAATAAAATCTTTATAAATAAATAAATAAGTCTCATCTTTAAAGAAGAAGAAGAAGAGGAAGAAGAAGAAATCCACACCCTGATCCATCATGGTGAAAACGTAGAAAGTCATAGACAAAGAGAAAAATAGTGAAAGCATCTAGGGGAAAATAATAGATGCCAGCTATTTACCCCTTGTCTTTCTTTCAGGTCTAAACCCCTCTTTCTATTATAATCTGCTCTGTAAGCTAAGGTTAGGGCTGGCAAACCACATTTCCCGGGCCCCCTTCCCAGCTGACATCCTGTTCTATTCTGCCAACAGGAAGCACTAAAGGGAGATGAGTAGGAGGGAGAAAGGGATTGTTCCCTGTCTCTACTTCTTGTTGGCTTCAATTCAGGAATTTCCAGCTCCTTTCAACATGCCTAGCACCAGCCACACTGAACCCCCACACCAGCAGGGCCCCTCTAATGGTCTGAGTCCCAATGGGGTTCTCCTTCAAGACCCTAGGTCCTGTTAACCTTATCTCTTCCCTTCAGTCCTCCCAAGCCTGTGACAGCTGCTTCCCGTAATTACTATATCTGAGCACATCCCCGTTTGCCCTTTCAGGCTTCCAAAATCTACACATTCAGTCCTCCTTGTGTATTACATCTCTTTTATTTGAGAAAAGTAGCATGGCTTGTTTTTCCCTGAGTGGACCCTAACTGGTACAGAACTCTTCAAAGGAGCCACAGTATGGTAGATAGCATTGTCTCCCTAGTTATGAGCCACCAACTCCTGTGAAAGGCCAGTACTTTCCCACACTGCTGACCCCAGCCTCTGGCCAATGATATGGAAGGGTAATGACATGTGAGGATAAGCCACCACTATTCAGCAAAAGCTTTTAGAACCATCACATTACTTTGCCATGGCTCTTTTCCCTCTGCCAGGAGTTTAGCAGGTCCTGGGTAGGAGCTGCAGCCAATGCACAGAGGACATGGAAAGTGATCTAGAAATAAATCTTTGTTTATGCAAGCTATGGAGAATTAGGAGATGTTTGTTACTGCAGAAGTAGACGACACCTGATTCCTCAACAGCAAAAATAGAAGCCAGCACATGGTTAAACGATAGCTACAATGAACTAAAGAAAAATGACGGCCAACTTTGAATTCTATACTCAGAAAAACTATTCTGTATGAAGCAATTCTAAATAAAGACATTTTCAGATAAAAACTGAGAAAGAAATGACCTGAGAGGAATCGTGGATGCAGGAAAGAATGAGGACAAAATTATGGTAAATATGTGGGTCAGTCTAGCTGAAGAGTGACTATTATAAAAGAAAAACAATAATAATATTTGTGGAGTTTTACAGGGAAATCCAAATAGGAGTAAGTAGAATTAACATGTTCTGAGGCCTTTGCACAGTTGCTGGGATGAGAGAACTGACACCTTGCAGCCTCTCACGTGGCTGGAAGGCTACTCATCTGTCGTCTTTCCTGCACTGCCAGCCTCAGACACACACAATCGGAGGACATGCACCTGGCCAGTACCCTTCACAAAGTGAGGTCACAAGAGACAAGGAAAGACTGAAGACCTGGAGCAGGCTGGAGGTGACAAAGGACACATGACAGCTATACGCCATGTGAGATATCGGCTGGATCTCCTGAATCACAAGGACAGCCATTAGTGGAAAAACTGGTCGAATCCAGATGAAGTCCACAAGTGTGGTAGTGCTGCTAATGTCTCAGCTGCCATCCCTGTAGGGTTCTGTGTGATGTCAACTCTGGGGAAGGCTGGGTCAAGGGTATAAATTAATGACTCTTTTGGTGAGTTTTCTCTAAGGATGAAACCATTTCAAAATAAAATTAAAAATAAATAATAATCCAGAGACATTGGTTGCTAATATTCTGGGGCACTCTCTGCCTTATTCTTTTTCTTGCACAAGGTGGCATTTTATGTTCCAATAAAGAACATCCAGTAAACACATGACTTTACTCTCTACCAGGCTTCTGGAGAAGCCACCACATTTAAGTCTCATAACAGGTACCATCACCTTAACTTCACAGATAAGGATATGAAAGTCTAGAGCAGGTTAAAGATCACAGCTACTAAAGGCCAGTACCTGATGTGAATGCAGGTCCTGGACGCCAAATTCTGGAATCACACTAAACCCCAGTTTATCTGCTTGTTCATATGCGCATTCACTCAACTACACCAAGCGCCCCTGGGAGTTGACAGAGTCTAGGAGGCCATAGCCCCATTACCAGCCTACCTTCAACCTGAAGGTTTTATGTCTGCATGCCCTGCTGGGTGGCTCAATTGCTTAAAGTGTCATTTCACACACCAAAAAGGTTGTGAATTCAATCTCCCATCAGGACAGACAGCTAGGTTGCTAGTTGGACCTCTGGTCATGGAGCATACGAGAGATGGATGATTGATGTTTCTCTCTCGCTCTCCCTCCTTCTCTCTCTAAAAATCAATCAATGTATCTTTGGGTGAAGATTAAAAAAAATTTTTTTAAAGGACACATAGCCTGGCCTGGGTGTGACAAGGACTCACTGTCCAGCTGCAAAGAGTATATCCTGCTGACAGCACTCAGCTGTCAGCACATTTTGGGGCCACCTTCACTTTCAGGTGGCAGTCCCGCTCTTCTGTGGAGTCCAGCAACTGAGCAAGGCAGCAGAATAAGGGCTTTTCCTGCCCATCGGGGGCCAGTGGGGGTCCTTGAATAAGCAGTTAGGCCTGGAGCTCCATACACAGCTACAGAGATCTATTTCCTCTGGTGGTGCCTTCTGCCCAACCCTGCTCCCACCCCTTTCTTTCACAGATGTTCCCCTCAGTCAACTCTTGTGATCCTGAGGATGGACCTGCAATAAGCTGCTCCTGAGGCTTGTGTCATCTTCCCACCAGCTCATGTGGGTGAGCAAACACTAACCCAGGGACAAGGAGCAGCCTTCCCCACTCTGGTGCCCTTTGGCCCCACCAGCCTGTTAAGGCCCCTGGGGCTATCAGCTGTGTGCAGAGTAAAAGGCTGGTCTGGGCCCTGTACTCCCTGGTGTCCATGCCATACACACAACCCTGTGTCATCCTGTATTAGACCTGCCAAGGGCGTGGCAAACGTGCTTGCAGCACTCGGAGGACCCAAGGATCCGAGTGGGTCCCAGATCTTGGAGGATTGGAGCCCTGGTAGGTCTGGACAGAGGGAGGGGTGGGGCTTGGCCATGCCAGGCGGGTAAGGGTGTGTGCCCGCCTGTCTGGCTCCCCTGGGTGGGGCTGAATGAATGTTTGGGTACAGGTGGCAGCAGCCACATGGCTCTGTGAACAGGACCTGCTTCTGGTTTGGGATGGAAGCCAGTTAGGCAGGCTAAGTGGGCACATCTGCTCAGTGGAGGAACCAGAACAGAATAGGTTCTCCGGGAAACCTCTGCCTCAGTGGAAGATACAGGGAAGTAGGGACTGATTGCCAGACATGCAAGGCCTGTGGTGTTTCATGTGCCAGGGCCCAGGAAGGGCTATGCCCGGCTTGGCTGACTGGCTGGGCACAGAGAGAAGGCAGGCAAAAGTGAGGGGCCTCCTGGGTGGACATATAAATAAGAGGGTTCAGGGGTGGCCAGGTGGCTAAAACCTCCAAGACCAGGTCAGGCTTGGGGCTTCCCTACTCCATGGGAAGCACCCCTCTTTTGGCACTGAAGTTGTGGCTTTGAGTATCTCAGCTCACAGACAGGAAGGAATCCCACAGGTAACCCCAGAGACCACTTCTCCTGGCTTTCCTGAGGGGAAGAGAAAACAAGGAGCTAGTCCCAGTCCCAGTTCTCTCTCAGGAAAGGAATGTCAGTGGAGTGGGAGGCCGGGTTGGTGGCTCCCTGCAGGTGAAGACAAAGCAGAGATACTACCCAGCAGCCGACCTGCCTGAGCCGGCATGGCCCGGCACACCTGGGGGCCTGCACCCTTCAGTCTTATTTCAGGCAATTGCATCTGTGAAATCACAAATCACCCACTGAATATTGTTGAAGGGTATGCCATATGTCTAGAATTTGCTTTAAACCAACCTGGGGTGAGGGAGGGCTGGGGGCATGGAGGGAGTGTTCACAGGGAGATGAATAAAATCATAAAGCTGAGTGATGGGTACATGGGAGGTTTTTTATTCTCTATCTTTGTGCATATTTGGAAAGGTCCATAATTAAGCTTTAAAAGTAGTCTATGTAGCCCTGGCTGGTGGCACAGTGGATAAGGCGCCGGCCTGTGAACCCAAAGGTCACTGGTTTGATTCCCAGCCAGGGCACATAACCAGGTTGCAAGCCAGATCTCCAGCCAGAGGCAGGTGAAAGGCAACCATATATTGATGTCTCTCTCCCTCTCTGCCTCTCTCCCTTCCCCTCGCTCTAAAAAATAATAATAATGATAAATAAAATCTTTAAAAAAGAAAAATAATCTATGTAAAGTCCTTGTTAAAAAAAGAAACAAAGGTGGCCACTACCAGCACCTTTTAGTAACTCTGGAACATGAGAATCCAAGTTTACTTTAGTGTACAGATTTTTTTTTTTCTTTTTTTTTTTTTTAAAGATTTTATTTCATTATTTTTAGAAAGAGGGGAAGGGAGAGAGGCAGAGAGGGAGAGAGACATCAATGTATGGTTGCTTTTCACCTGCCTCCAGCTACAGACCTGGCTGGAGACCTGGTTTGCAACCTGGTTATGTGCCCTGGCTAGGGAATCGAACCTGCGACCTTTGGGTTCGGCGCCTTAACCACTGTGCTACCAGCCAGGGCTTTTTTTTTTCTTTCTTTAAAATGAAATTTGCCCTGCCCTAGCTGGTGTGGCTCAGTGGCTTGGGCGTTGTCCTGGAAACTGAGAGGTCACTAGTTCAATTCCCGGTCAGGGCACTCGCCTGGATTGCAGGCCCAACCCCTGGTTGGGGCCATGCAAGAGGCAACTCATTGATGTTTCTCTCCCTCTCTTTCGCCTTCCCTTTTCCTCTCTCTCCCTCCCTTTCCCTCTCTGTGAAAATAAATAAAATCTTTAATTGTGATAGAAAACACAAAACATACAATTTACCATCTTAACTGCTTTCAAGTGTGCAGTCCGGTGGTGTGAGACACATTCACATAGTAAAGCAACCAATCTGCACAACCCTGCTTCCCTCTGGCCATTGTCTTCCCCACCCCCACTCTCCACCCTCAACCTGCCCATAGGCAGCGCACCGGGGTTGCAACCCAGGTCTCCCAAGTTCCTGAGCAAGTTCCCTGTTTCCACCCAGGGTGGCAGCTGGTCCTGGGCTTGGTTGTGGGCCAGGCCAGGTTTCTGGTGACCAGCCAGTGGACCAGTCTGGCCCCCTGGACTTCCGGGGCTATTGTCACACTGTAGTCCCGGCTGGCTCCTGCAGGTCTGCACTCTCTGCCCCTGGGCAGGCGCCTGAGCAAGTCCTGGCAGCTCTCAGCTTCCACCCCCAACCTGAGGCCTGGGGCTACCCCCGTCACCCAGGAGGGCAGGCAGGGGGCCCAGCAGGGGTGAACAAAGGCTCCTCTCCAGCAAGGTGACTCAGGGAGGGCAGTCAGGCCCCAGGAGTCTACTTTCACCCTAGGGTGTTGGGCACATCTCCCAGCAGTGGGTGGGTGTGAGCACAGGCAAATAGGGTCCTACCGCCCCCACCCCGACAGCCACAGCGCCACAGTGACCCACCCAGCTCTTGGGTTTGGAGCCAGAGTGGGCACTGGAAGCACCTGTTAGCCTGCTCTTTGCAAGGTCTGACATCCTCAGACGCTGCCTCTCCAGACGCCAGCTCTCCTGCCTCCTCCCTTGGGCTGGGGCCTGGCAGGCTCCCCTGGGAACAAGGAGGATGAGGGAGGGCAAGGAGTGAAGGGTGGGCGGGGTCACAGCTGTCAAATCCTTCCTTCCCAGGGCTTAGGCCATTTTGTCCTCACGGAGATTCTGCCTGTTCACAAGGGAAGAAACTGAGGCACAGAGAAGTCATCAGCAGTTGTACACCCAGGATCAGAGCCAGGGTGCCTTGCCACCCTCATCCTCCTGGTTAGAAAGCAGCCTAGAGGGGTGGGTCACAGCTGAGCATGGTGAACCATCAAGTCACAGAGGAGGTCCTGGGGGCTCTGAACATGGGCTGGGGCCCAATGCAGTGGGCTCAGAACTTCCTGTCTCCTAAGGGTGATAGACAGGTGACCTAGAAATGCTGCGGACCTGTGATGGGCTACGCAGGATGCAGGCAGTAATTTTGGGTTCTCCCCACAAAGCAACACTTACAGGTGAGGACACTGAGGCAGTCCCCTACATGCAGTAGGGGCCAGGCTGGACCTAGGGAGCTTGTAGGACCAGTCCTGATGCTGGGATGGCACCTCTCAAGCACAGGAGAGTGAGGACAGAATGTGTGGGCTGGAAGGCGCCCTCTGGGGTCATGTGGGTGGTGGCTGGGTGGGAGGGAGCCCGGACACACTGCTGCAATCCTCAAGGGAAAAGGTGATGAGGCCAGAGGTGGCAGCCAGAGTGAAGGGAGCAATTGCCAGTCTTCATGTGGCTCCAGAATTGTACAGTCTTGGCCTCTGGCAGGAAGAACAGTGCGTGTACAACCCAGCCCAGGACACAGGACTCAGAAGATGAGCACGTGCTGGGCGGGGGAGCACACAGCCTTCTCAGCAGCCTCAAGACAGGCTCCCTGGTGAGCATCTTGCTCTTCTGACCAACCTGCACCAGAGGGAGGAGGGAGAGAGATAACCTGACTTTTACAGGTGACGGCCATTGGCCAGGCACTGTGCGAGGTGCGTTACAGATATCACTTCACATCCCAGCCAAATTATCCTCCCCCGTTTGAGAGGAAACTGGGGTGCAGAGAGAAAAGTTAAATTGTCCAAGGTCAGGCGATTTGGAAGTGGGTACATCCAGGGAGCTTGGTTCCCTTCCCCTGGCCTGGTGCCCCAAATGCCTCATTCTCTGGCACCTGGGCAGTATGGCTCCTGAGCTAACTCTACAGGAATCCCAAATCTAGGGGCTGGTGGCCCAGACAGGGGTGTCTAGTTTTTCTCATGCTGCCCAGGCAAGTGTGCAGAGGGGGACAGAGGACTAGCTTCTGCTGGCTTCTGATAGCCCACCTCCGCCCAGCCCACCTTCTCTCCAAGGCCTCAGAAAGGTAGATAGGAGGCAAAAGGCCAAGGGGACAGAGGTGAGAACAAGAGACAGCCTGATGCCACCTGGCTGGTAGCATAGTGGTTAAGGCGCCAGCCTGTGAACCCAAAGGTCGCTGGTTCGATTCCCCAGCCAGGGCACATAACAAGGTTGCAAACCAGGTCTCTGGTCAGGTCTGTGGCTGAAGGCAGGTGAAACGCAGCCATACATTGATGTCTCTCTCCCTCTCTGCCTCTCAAAAATAATGAAATAAAATCTTAAAAAAAAAAAAAAGAGAGAGAGAGAGAGAGAGAGAGAGAGACAGCCTGAGCAGAGAGAAGTGCAGGTCAATAGAGGGAGCACCAGTCTAGGTGACAAAGGACCAGGCTCCAGGCCCAGCCCTGCCAGGAACTAGCTCTGAGATGTGTTTTGGAGCAATAGGCATGTTCCCTCTCTGGATTTCAACTTTTCTATCAGAAGAGGATGGATTGAGGGCGCCCAAGGGTTCATCCTTGCAAAAGTGCGTAGGAAAGCACAGGGTAGGAGGGCATGGAAGAGGAGGAGGCACTGATGAGGCAAAAACTGCCTCTCCCCTTGGGCAGCTGGTCCCCTCAGCTTTATATTCCCTGAAGACAACCCCAAAGGACTCAGAGGAACCAGGCAGGAGAAGGAATCTGTCAGGCCAGTTCCTGAACTTCTGGGGTGAATACTCTTAGCAGCGGGGAGCCTGGAGCCTATGCAGGAAGTGGGGACAGGTAGCCAGGTGCAGGCTAGAGGGGGGTTATGAATCTGAGCTTTGTGCTTTTGAATGACTTTTTTTTTTTTTTTTTTTTAAGATTTTATTTATTACTTTTAGAGAGAGGGTACGGGAGAGAGGCAGAGAGGGAGAGAGACATTAATGAATGGTTGCCTTTCACCTGCCTCCAGCCACAGACCTGACTGGAGACCTGGCTTGCAACCTGGTTATGTGCCCTGGCTGGGAATCGAACCAGCGACCTTTGGGTTTGCAGGCCGATGCCTATCCACTGTGCCACCAGCCAGGGTTGAATAGTATTTTTGAATGACAGCTCTGCTAGAGGGATGGGGCCAGGCTACTGTCTATCCCAGCCCCCACTCTCTGCTCCCTGCATCACTTACTTCAGAGAGGGCCCTGGTATAGGTGGGAGACAAGCTCCCTACCTAGAGGCCAGCCACCCACTGGCAGTTGCCCTGCTCTGGGGTGCGGCCACTTTCCAAGTATCCAGCTAGACAGGTCCTTCCTGCTCCCCACTTCTTCTGTTTGACATTTCTGGCTCCAGGGTGTCATTTTATTTGCCCCCCTGCTGAGAAGTTCGGAAAGCCTGAACTGCCTTCCCCTCCCAGTCCCCTCTGGTAGCCCAGTGCCCGGGGAGCACCCTGGCCTGGAGGTCAGAAGACTTTGGAACAGTCACAGCATTTATAAAAACAGAAAAGGGAGGAGCTGAATCTAAGATTTCATGGAGTTTATCTTTGGCCCCCTCCCTGTCCTCTTCATGTAATTTGTTGTCAAACAAGTCAGTTCTTTCAAATCATCTCACGAACAACCGTATCTCTTCCTCTCCCAGGGGCCCCTGTCCACCATGGCTGGTTTCTGTTCCCTGAGCCACCTCTAACTCGGCATCCCTGCCTGGATCAGCTCGCAGCGACTGTGTACCTGCCCCCAGCATAGTTCCCTCTCTCAACACCTCTGAGGCTCCCGACACCTGTTTTGCGAGGTCCTTCTGGGTCTGCTCCAACCTGCTGCCTGCACCCACCTCTCCCACTGACCTGTCCATGCCCAGGGCTCTGGGATCACTAGGAAGTCTGCTTTTGACCAACTGTGCAGCCTTCTTCAGCCACAGGGGCTGCCCCCTGACACCTGCCTCTGCGGAAGTGCTTTCTATCCTCCAAGAACCATCTCAAAAGTTTGGACAACTGGTTCAATTCCCAGTCAGGGCACATAACCAGGTTGCAAGCCAGGTCTCCAGCCAGGTCCATAGCTGGAGGCAGGTGAAAGGCAACCATACTTTGATGCTTCTCTCCCTTTCTTCCTCCCTCCATTCCCCTCTCATAATAAATTTTAAAATCTTAAAAAAAAAAAAAAAAGTTCAGACAAAAATGGGGTTGTATAACAAATCTGACAAGTCCGGTGACTGAAAGTAAGTTCTCAGGGTGATCATAAATTCCCAACTGGGCAGGTCGAGTTGGGTAGTCACATCCCAGGCCTATAATCTCTTCAGTCAAACTATCCTGTAATGCAATTCCTGCCTTGCTCTTTCTTTCTTTTTAATGTATTGAGAGAGTAAGTGAGAAACACTGATTTTTTTTTTTTTTTTTTGTCGTCCCACTGATTTATGCATTCATTGTTGATTCTTGGATGTGCCCTGCCCGGGAATGGAATCCACGCCCTTGGTATGTCAGGATGACCCTCTAACCATCTGCTCTACCTGGCCAGACTCCTTTCTCGCACTTTAGTATAATCTTCCTTACCTTCCCTCCTTAATTCCAAATGTATAAAAGAAACTGAAAAACTGTCCTTCTCCAGAGCATTTGAGATCTTGCTTCCCATGATGCGATCAATTTTGGCTTGAACACACTCATACAAATTTTTTAGAAATTTGGATGTTCTTAGGTTGACAAGTGAGGCCTTTCCTCAGCTGCCCCAAAAGGTCAAGTGAGGCCTTGCTCTGAACCTTTATCTTATTAAATTTTAAAAAGCACAGGCCCTGGCTAGTGTGGCTCAGTGGCTGAGTGTCAGCCTCCGAACTGAAAAGTCTTATTTTGATTCCCTGTCAGGGCACATGTCTTCTTGTGGGCCAGGGGGCCAGACTCCCAGCTGGGTGCCTGCGAGAGGCAGCGACCTACGTGTCTCTCACACATCGATGTTTCTCTTTCTCCCTCCCCTCCCCTCTCTCTAAAATAAATGAAAATCTTTTAAAAAAGGAAAAAGCACAGGTCCCAAATGGCACTACTCATCTTAAAGGTCCATAATGCAGTTGACAAAAGAACATCTAGCCTAAAAAAGTTTTACAAGAGTTTATTTGAGCCAAACTAATGACAACTGCCAGGAAGCAAAATCTTAGCGAATTGAGAAAATGCTCTTGAGAATGACAGTTTTATGGCTTATTTCGTACACTAAATCAAATGGGGAGAGATAAGGGGGTTACATGAAATCCATTGGTGGTAGATTACCAGAGGCAGGAGAAAGCAAAGCAGGGAAACCTCTGGGATTGGATAAATAGTAAAATGAAGAGACACTCACCTCTTCTGTAGAATAGTTAACATTTATAGCACATAGAGATGGTGTTTGAAGGAACAAGTTAGCACTGAGGGTTCTGTGGTCTCCTGTTCTTATAGGAGCTGTGCCCAGAGGGGTCCGGAAAAAGTGGATTACTCTGACATTCCAAAAGTCTGTTATCACAGATGCAAATAAACCATGGACAGACTCACTCAAAACAATGACCTTTGTCAAGGAAGCTACAGGCTTGGGATGTGACTACCTGGCATGACTCAATTTTAGTTAGGAAATTTAAATTTCAGACCGTCCTTTGGTTACTTTGGGTCCTTGAGTTTGTTAGGCTACCTTCCCCTGAGCTTGTCAGGTTTAGCAGGTGGATCTCTTTAGTCGGCAATACCAAATAGATTTAATAGCTGATCTAACTGCTGTTTCAACTGTTGACTTAAGAAACATCAAAACCTGTAGAGGATTTTTATGAGAGTTTATTTGAACCAAACTGACAACATATGCTGGGAAGCAAGATCTCAAGTGCTCCCTCAGATGGCAATTTGTCGTTTCTTCTGTGCCTTTGAGGTTAAGGAGGAAAAGTAAAGATTACTTGAAGGTGGGGTGGGGGCAGATAAGATACTTGGATAGCTAACAAGATTATGAGCTCTCTTGAGCGCAGTTACATATTAGAAGGAGGGGTCTGAAATGAGGCATTTCAAAGATGTGGTATTCTAGATGCACAGAAGCAAAGGACAGGGCTTGCTTAGGGCAAAGGTAAACCTTTTACTAAAGACAGTATAGGCCTCAGGCATGACTACCCACTAGGACCTGCCCAGTTTGAAATTTATGATCAGATCACCCAGTGAGGTAACTTGCCATGGAAGCTCTTTTTCTTTTCTTTTCTTTATTTTTTAAAATATATTTTATTGATTTTGCTGTTACTTGTGTCCCAATTTTCCCCCTTTGCCCCCCTCAACCCAGTGGCCCCCATTTCCTCCAGCAATGCCCCCCTTAGTTCATGTCCATGTGTCATGCATATAAGTTATTTCGCTTCTCCATTTCCTTTATTTTTCTTAACATCCCCTTGTCTATTCTGTAACCTCCAATGTGTACTTCTTTTCTTTTTCTTTTCACATCCAGACAATTCACCATTTAATTACTACCTTCTGTCAGCTTCTCAGATCAAATTAATACAAAGTTTCCTTTTCATTATTTCAAAGTGCTTATGTTAATTCATTTGTTTAAAGAATTACTTATTTATTATTTTAAAAGATTTTATTTATTATTTTTCAGAGAGAGCGGAAGGGAGAGGAGGAGAGAAACATCAATGTATGGTTGCCTTTCACTTGCCTCCAGCTACAGACCTGGCAGGAGACCTGGTTTGCAACCTAGTTATGTTGCCCTGGCTGGGAATCGAACCAGTGACCTTTGGGTTCCCAGGCCGGTGCCTTATCCACTGTGCCACCAGCCAGGGCAAGAATTACTTTTTTAAGTAATAGCAATTGCATTATAACCAAAAACATCACAAATATATTTGCACACAAGCATATTTTTATAGATATTTAAAGTACACACTAGATTTTAAAGAATTAATACAAAAGATTTAAAATATGTCAATATCTTATATAATTATTATATGTTAAATGATAATATTTTAGATATAGAAAATTAATCATTTTTCTTTTTCTTTTTTTCCTTTAAACCTTATTTTACACTGGAATGCAATTTTTGTAAAATAAACCACAAAAACGGTGTATTGCAGAACTCACTTTCATGAAAGCTGTCCTAGAGACATTGCCAAATCCACAGTAAAAAATGAAGTTGGTTTCTGAGTCAGATTTGAAGCCCTTTTTTTAAAAGATTTTATTTAGTATTTTTATTTATTTTATTTTCATCTTTATTTAGTATTTTTAGAGAGAGGGAAGAGAGAGAGGCAGACAGGGAGAGAGACACCAGTGTATGGTTGCCTTTCACATGCCTCCAGCTACAGACCTGGCTGGAGACCTGGCTTGCAACCTGGTTATGTTGCCCTGGCTGGGGAATCGAACCAGCAACCTCTGGGTTCTCAGGCGGGCGCCTTATCCACTATGCTACCAGCCAGGGCTGAAGCCCTTTTTCATCCACACAACCTCTCACAGAAAACATGATCTTAATCAACCAGTATGGAATTTCCTGGTCAAAAATCAGTAAATAATCTGTCACATGGATCCTCACCATTCCCCATAGAAAGAAGAAGCAAAGCAAAACAAAACACTTCCCCTTCTCTTCTGGAGAAAAAAATGCCCTGGGGTATTGGAGGGTGCTTGGAGGGATCAAAGGAAAAAGAAAAAGGACTCATGGACACCAATAACAGTGTGGTGATTGGGAGTGGGGTGAGGGAGTAGCGATGGAAGAGGGTATAGGGAAGATTAATGGTGATGAAAAAATACAATAAAAAATGAAAAAGCAGCCCTGGCTGGTGGCACAGTGGATAAGGCGCTGGCCTGCGAACCCAAAGGTTGCAGGTTCGATTCCCCAGCCAGAGCACATAACCAGATTGCAAACCAGGTCTCCAGTCAGGTCTGTGGCTGGAGGCAGGTGAAAAGCAGCCATACATTGATGTCTCTTTCCCTTTCTGCCTCTCTCCCTTCCCCTCTTTCTAAAAAATAATGAAATTAAAAAAAAATCTTTAAAAAATTAAAAGAAAAGATGTTTTGGTTCCCAAGTAATCCTTTCTTTTCCTTCACTAATAGCTCCCTCAACCCAGCCTTCTCCCTATAAAAACCTTCCATTTTATACAACCCCTCAGAGCACCTCCTAGTTGCTGTACAGAATGCTGCTGCCGCCCAACTCATAATCACTTAATAAATATCTTTAAATTTACTCAGTTGAATTTCTGGTTTTTTGTCTTTGTTTTTTTTTTTTTTTTAAACAATTTGTAACCATGGGGAACCCTCAAGGGCTGACACCCTAAGTAGTTACTGAATTTTCTTCAACAGAAAAGTCCTCTGAACTCTGGCATGTCCATAGTTAGGGATAAGGACCAAAAGAGGACTTTTATGGAAGGTAACTTCACTGGGTGACCTGGTCAAAAATTCCTAACTGGGCAGGTCATGGTGGGTAGTCGTGCCCCAAGCCTATAATCATTAGTAAAAGGCTTATCTTTGCCTTAAATCAGTGCTGTTCATTGTTTCTATGTATTTAGGTTAACACACCTTTGAAACATTCCCTTTCAGATCCCTCCTCTAATATGTGCTGTATGTAACCCAATCCCCATCTTGCTTTCTCCCACCTTCCTTTAACTCTTATTTCCTTCTTGACTCTCAAATGCATACAAAAATGCAAGTTGTTATTCTCATGAGCATCTGAGATCTTGCTTCTTGGTATATGTCATCCGTTTGACTCAAATCAACTCATAAAAGTTCTCTACAGGTTTGGACATTTCTTAAATTCACAGGAAATTGTTAAGAACAGAATAGAAGTCATGACAGTACAAACTTGTGAAAGGTGGCTCAAACCTGATCCACAGGTGAGTGCACAATGTCTTTATTTTTTAATCAGTAAAATTCACATAACAGAAAATTAATCGTTTTAAAGTGTTCAATGCAATTATTTTTAATACATTCACAATGCAGTCTGGCTCTAAAACATTTTCCTCATCTCAAAGGGAAACCCACACCCTTTAAACAGTCACTCCTCTTTCCTCTCTAACCCAGCCTGTGACACTAATCTGCTGTCTGTGTGGATTTACCTGCTTCCTGTAAGTGGTATCATATATGTGGCCTTTTGTATCTGGTTTCTTTCACTTAGCATAATTTTTTGGAGGTTCATCTATTTGTAGCAGATAACAGCATTTCTTTCATCAGTTGAATAATATTCCATTGTATGGATTACCACAATGTGTTTATCCATTCATCAAGTGATGGACAACTTGGTCTATGTCTAAGCTATTGTGACTAGTTCTGCTATAAACATCGACCTACAGGTACTTGTTTGAGTTCCTGTTTTCAATTTTTGGGGATATATACCTAGGGGTGTTATTGCTGGGTCAGAAGGTAACTACATTTAACTTTTGAGAAAGACACTGGTGTTTTAATTTTTTTTTTTTCAATCTGAATGCCTTTAGGTGTCCATCCTTGTCTCTGTCCCCAATTCTTCTATTGTCTTACATCCAAGTGTTTGACTCAAATTATTTGGCCACTAAAGGCATCTGAATTTGCTGCTCCTAAAAAGCTTTGGTGAAACAAACAAACAAACAACTTAGGGCCCAATTCAGTCACTTGCTTAGGAGCGGGAGACCTTGGGTAAATAAATCTCTCCACTTCTCAGCCTCAAAAGGGGATAATAATATTTACCTAAGGACAAGATCAGGAAGGTGATGGATGGAACGCGCCCCTTCTTAAACCATAGAGTTATGCAAACCGAGAGGGGCTGGCGAAGCCCCGAGGAGGAGCGGGGTGCGCGCAGTGTGACCTGTGGGGCGTTGGCCACACTGGGGACTGAGTACTGGCAGGTCCAATGCGCATTGCGCGGCGCGTGTTGGGTGGTGGTGGTGGTGGTGGTGGTGGGGTCTTCGCGAAGGGGCGGGGCCGAGGCGGGGCCGAGCCGGGTGGGGCTCAGGTTGGTTGGCGGTGGGCTGGGGTTGCCCGCCCCCGTCTCCTCCCCCGACATCCGGAGGCTCCGGCCGCGCTTTGTACTGGCGGCAGGCGAGTGAGTCAGGCCGGGTTTTCCCTCCGCCTCTGGGGCAGGCGAGCGAGCGCCACGGAGCGCGTCCCTACCTCGCCAATCCGGCTCCGGCGCCCGCCCGCCCGCGTTTTCCCGACGTCTGCCACCCGGCCGCTTCGAGCCGGCTCGCAGTCTCGGCTGGACCTGTTCCCTGGAGGGAGGGTTCAAATCGGCGCGAGTTAACTACAGCGCGAGAGGGGTGCGGAGTGGCGCCAGCATGGTAAGTGGGGCGTTCTAGGGGCCGGGGTGGGCTCGGGGGATGCAGCGGACAGCTAGGTCTCTCTTTCCCGGCGAACTTGGCCAAGCCGCAGACCCTCGCCAGCAAGGTTTGCTTCAAAAAAGGTGGTGGTGGTGGGGTGCCAGGATATGAGTGCGCCCAGATGCCCCTGCCCGGGACACGGAGTTTCGGGATCAGGGACCGAGCCGCTCGCTGCACAGGAGGGGAGGGCAGCAGGTTTTGCTGCTCTCCGCAATCCGTGCGAACTCGCTTTGCTTGGAGCTGCGCTCGGGACCCGTGCTCCGCGTCTAGGGTGGGGCAGACTCTCCAGGCGCTAGAGCCTGACCTCGGCCTCTGTCCCCCAGCCCAACAGCTCAGGGCAGGCCCCAGGGAGACGCCGGGACGACATTCCCTCTCCAGTCCTCCAGGTAGTTCGAGGACCTCCGCAGTTTTGGGGAGCCCTAGCCTCCGTCACAGCCTTCCCGGGGCAAATTCCATGGGGATGCCTACCTCGTTGCCGTTCTTCCCCATGAGACCCAGTCTCCCGCCCCCTCCGGAATACTCCCTTTCGTCCTTCAACCTCCTTCCTTGCGCTGGCGGCAGCTGCCGGCTTGCCGCCAGGGCTCCCAATATGCCGAATAAGGGATGCTCCTAGGTTTTGGCAGCCAGAGCACCATGCCTTTCTGGCCACAACCTCTGGTCAAGGTGAGGGCTGGGGTCAGGCGGAATCAGGTCTCTGGCTGTGTCCAGAAAGAGAACTGGGACCCATCAATGTTCCACCGGGCTCCTCTCTTCCACAAGAACCGATTGCGGCTGTCCTTGTTTACATCCAGGGCTTAGCCTGGCTGTGTCCCCTCTGCTTGGTTACCATACCCTCTCTCTGCCCAGCCTGGGGAGAAGGCAGAGGCAGGAGGCCGTCGTGGGCTGGGCAGGCGATCGGCCTCCTTCCAGGGCCCTGCTGGGCAGGGCTCCTGATCTGGCTGGCTGTGTGTGGGTGTGTATGTGCCAGACTGAATGAATTTGGCCAGCCTACTCTCACTATGCCTCTAGAGCCTGCAGCTTCCAAGGCTGAGCGTCCCCGTGTGGCAGAGCTGCCACTATTTCTTCCTGACCCAGGGAAAGGCAGGAGGGACCGAAGCTAAGGGAACTGGGCTCTAAACCAGCGTGGATGCACATGCCTTTGGGAGAAGTGGCTGTGGGGGCTGGGAAGACTTATGTCTCAGCAGTGTGCCCAGGAGGGCAGTGGTGACCCCTGACTGGGATGGCCAGAGCAGTACAGATGACCATCCCAGGAATTAGAAATTGCTTATTACTGTGGGGCTCTGGGCAACTTGCTTCCTCTTTCTTTGTCCCCCTGTCTGTAAAGTGGAGTGATGCTCACTGCTCTCCTGCCTATCCCCCGCCTTTCTGCCCCACAAAGCTATTGTGGGGATGATTCAAGGGACGGACTGAAAGGACTGAGGAAAACTCGAGTGCTGGCAACTAGAGAGATGGACAGGGCTGGACAGGGGCTGTGCCTCTTCAAGTGTTGCAGGGGGTCTAGGGTATGCCCCCTTCCCGGGCCCCCCTCATCCACTGCCCCCTCTTTTGGAATTGGGACATTCCAGTCCCATTCCTCAAGGGCAGCTGCAGACGCGCCCCTCAGCAAACTGATCCCCTAGCAGGTGGTGGGACCTTCCCCTGGGGTCAGGGCTCAGGAGGGGCTAAGGCAGCCCAGTTCGGAATGGAAGCTTCCTGCCCGCTTGTTCCATGATGTCCCACCCCCAGGAGGTGCATGGTGGAGTCAGGGTGGGCTTCTTTACCTGAGGAGTCTATGCACTTTCCCCTGTGCAGCTGAACGTTGTCTTAGACACATTATTTCACCTCCTGGGCCTCAGTTTTCTCGTAGGAAGTGGGGAGTAACACTACCCTCCTCCTGTGCGTGTTGTGAGGATGTGGTAGGCCCAGCATCAGGCTGACCTAACAAGGCACCCCCTAATGGATGCCAGCATGCCACCCTGATGTCTTCTCTATTTCTGCTCTATGGCCTGGGCAGCCCCCCAGCCCCATTCTCCTGGCTCCAAAAGAGATGCTTCTCTGTGTTTGGAGCTTCCAGTCTGCTGCCTAATCTTGAGGCTGGGGGATGGGAGCAGGACTAAAGGCCCTGCTGGGGCCAGCTGGAGCCTGTGTAGAAGGCCCAACCCAATGTAGCCTGTAGGGTGGCTGGGGCTTTGTAGCTTTGGACAGAGCTCTGGGTCCCAGAACAAGCAAGCCCAGGCACTTCGAGGCATCCAGCTTTATGCCCCAAACCCTCCCCAGTGAGCCTACACTTGCTGTGTCTGTCCTCCCTCCCCCACCAAATCCTCTCCATCCCAGCCTGCACAGCTGTCCTGGTCTGATGAGCCCAGTCCCTGGGCTTCCCAGCAACAAGAAGGAATGTGTGTTGGGGAGAGGCAGCGGAGGTGGAGGGACGACCCCTCTAAGAAAAGGCTCTGTCCTCAGACTGAGACCTGAGTAGGGTGGAGCCAGAAAAGTTAGTAGGAGGGGTGGAGGGTGGGTGCATTAAAGAAAGGAAAGGAGCTGTCTCCGTTTCTTCCTCCAGCTCTATAGCTGCTTGTAATTGCTTAAATCACTTGTGGATAAGAGCTGGCCCTGTGACCCCTCACCATCATCACCGACACACACACACACACACACACACACACACACACACCCTCTGCATCTAGACCCTGAGCTGGCGCGACCTTGGGCCTCCCTACTGGAGTATTTCTGTACTACGTATGTGTCTCGAGAGTGCCCAGTGCTCTTCGGTGACCTTGAGTATGCTGGATACGTCTGCGCTTTGTCCTCTAACGCGGGAGCCTCTGCGCTGCTGGTGGCACTGACCAACTGCAGTACTCGGGCGGAGTACATGCTGTTGTGGTTATGGCTGCCTCTTCTCTAGGCCTGGGACCTTCATGGGGAACCAGGGTTACTGCTCCCTGATTCAGGAAGGGAGGGTATGCCCAGGGCAAGGGGAGACGGTGTGTGTTTGGGATGAAGTGGACGTATTTGGTATCGCTGTCGCCTTTGTCCTCCATCCTTCCCCTCCCCCATGCTCACACTGGGCTTAAAGTTCAGTGTACCTCTGTTGTCTCTGACTGTCACAGCAAGCGAGGTCGGAAGGCAGGGCAGTCAGAGCCTTCCCCACTTCAGAGATGGGGAGACACATGGTGAAGGGAGGTGCCCCATGGAGAAACAGTGTGAGGCCAGGATAGGAAACCATGTTTTCTGCGGCAATTTCTGTAACAGCAATTCAGTGTCTGTGGCCACGTGGGCTCATCACAGCAAGGGGGTGTCAGATTGGGAGGCAAATGCTTCTATTCCAACCTTTGAGCCACGGGTGGCATCCTTGGTTATTTGGTAGCCATGGTGCTGGATCACAGATGTCACTGTGACCAGCTTTGTGACACTGGGCAAACCATTTTGCCTTTCAGAGCCCCAGTGCCCTTACCTAGAAAACCAAGTAGTAACTTGTGACAAGTAGGTCACAGGACTCAGGGAGACCCCTGTGTAGGGCTTTGTCACGGTAGGTGCTTGGCACCTGTGATTCCTAACCTGAGTGAGTCCCCTGACCCTATGTGGCCTGTGACACCCCTAGAGGTGTTGAGTGAACTGGGGTCTGGGAGGGAAGGGTTGAAAAGGTTACTTTTGCCCAGGGCAAGGTTGAGGGCCATAGGATGATGGGGCAGGGCCGCACCCTCCCTCCCATTTACTTGTAAGAGAACTTTGTCTTCCACAAACACAAAACCTGGAAGTGGTTGAGGAAGATGGAACCTCCTAACAGCCATTGTTTGGGATGGTCCTGGAAGCTATCGGGGAGGTTGTGGAGGACTCACAGCTGCAGCATGCCTGTTGAGTGTCTGTCCCGGAATGGGAGTGGCTGGGCGGGAGGCAGAGAAAGTGGCAGTTCATCCGGTGCGCCAGTGGGGCAGCAGGGACAGGGCCCACCCTCCACTGTGAGGTCCCAGCGCTGGTGGAAGCCCAGTCCCTCCGTTGCCCACCAGGAGTGTTGGTGTGCCTGACCAGAGAAAATCTGCTATGGCCTGGCTGCCGACTGGGTGCCTTGTTCTGTTATCTCAGCCCATTCTCTGGGCATCCCTGAGTGATGAGTTGTCACGGCCATTGTCTGAACACGAAGTCAGGCCCCACACATGAACTTGCTCCAGACCTGGAGCCAGGTCAGGATGAGGGACCCCCCACACACCTGGTGGCGGGCTCTGGAGTGGCAATGTCTGTAAGGGCTGACAGGGGCTCGGCCTGCCCCTTCCCCCTGCCTCTCACCGTGGCCTGAGGTGAACACCTGTTCCGGAAACTGTCACCATTGTTCCCTCCATCCTTCCTCCCTCCCCCACCCCGGGCCCTTCCTGTTTGTATCCCGCTGCCTGATGCAACCCCACCCGTGCCAGGTGCTTCCCTTGGGGAACTAACTCTTCAGGAAGAGGGCTGAATGGGTTTTCCCTCTCAAGAAAAGGAGTGGCGTGTCCGAGGCCACTGGCCCTGGTTCCTGGTGCCCTCTGCCCACCTCCCGAATTGGGAGGGCAGCTTGGCAGGAGAGTGAGCAAGGTCAGAGTCAGACAGAGCCTGAGTCCCCAGCTGTACCAGTCCCAGGAAAGGCCCTATCCTGCTGTGTCAGGGTCCCCCTCATCCATACCTCCCTTTCCCAATCACTCAATGGCCTCTTTGGGAGTTGGGGTACTGAGCAGGTGGTTTTGGGGCCTATACCCCTTTCTCTCGCTGGCCTAGGAATTCCGTATTGGATTATCTTCAGACTCACATCTGCCTCTCCTGGCCTGGGCCAGATGGGGAGCTGACACACAATAAGCATCTGGTTTTCAGGCACCAGGGACAGGTGGGCAGAAAGCACCCACCTGTCCCTGATGGAGACTCCCAATTCCCAGAAGCAGCTGCCTGCATCCCGCTGAAAATTCATGGCCGCAGCCCCAGGCCCTGCTGGCATTGCCATGGGCAGCGTGGGCAGCCTGTTGGAACGGCAGGACTTCTCCCCTGAAGAGCTTCGAGCGGCACTCGCGGGGTCCCGGGGCTCCCGCCAGCCTGATGGGCTCCTCCGGAAGGGCTTGGGCCAGCGCGAGCTCTTCAGCTACTTGCACTTCCCCAAGAAGGACAGCAAGACCACCAAGCGGGGTGCTCGGAACGAGCCTGCCGACTATGCCACCCTCTACTATCAGGAACATCCTCGGGCCGGTGACTTCAGCAAGACCTCGCTGCCTGAGCGGGGACGTTTCGACAAGGTGTGCCTGCCTGTGCCCCTCCCTAGGGTGGGAGGGTGGGGTGGGGAGTTTAGGGCCCCCATTGGAGACCCTGGTGCTAGGATAGGGCTGGAACCTGGGTGTCCTGCTATGGACAGAGGCATGGTCACTGCCTCCTGCTGGCATGTGCCCTGCCCCTGGAAGGATCCCCAGGGAGCATTGAAGCCAATCCAGGGTCTCACACCTGCTTTGTCTTCCTGGCAGTGCCGCATCCGCCCATCGGTCTTCAAGCCCGTGGTGGGCACCGGGAAAGGCTTCCTGTCCATGCAGAGCCTGGCGGCCCACAAGGGCCAGAAGCTGTGGCGCAGTAATGGCAGCCTGCACACGCTGGTCTGCCACCCACCCCTGAGCCCTGGGCCCCGGGCCAGCCAGGCGCAGGCCCGTGCCCAGCTGCTGCACGCCCTCAGCCTGGATGAGGGTGGCCCTGAGCCCGAGCCCAGCCTGTCTGACTCCTCCAGTGGGGGCAGCTTTGGCCGAAGTCCCGGCATGGGCCCCAGTCCCTTCAGCTCCTCCCTTGGCCACATTAACCACCTTGGGGGCTCCCTGGACCGGGCCTCACGGAGCCCCAACAAGGCCGGTCCGATGGCCATGCCGAGTTGCCTGCCTGAGCCCCCACCCCCCTACGAGTTCTCCTGTTCCACTGCTGAGGAGATGGTGGCCATGCTGCCTGATACCTGTGAGGATCTCAAGAGAGGCCTCAGCGACGAGGATGGTACCAACCCCTTCACGCAGGTGAGGGCACCCTCTGCCATGAGGTCCTGTTCTGTCACTTGGTATTGGAGTCCCAGGTAGTGTCCCCAGCCAGCTCACCCACATGATTCTGGGCCCAAGGGAGAAGGGAGATGACACCCCACCCCCTTCTGTGGCCGGTGTCAGATTACTGGTGGTTCTTATTGAAGTTATGTTAGAAGGAGAAATTCCTGGGTGGGGTGCGGTAGGGGGCCATATATTGAGGACACTTCACCTCTGGAGGGCATCCTGGGATAATGTATGTGTATGGCTGGGGTGCTGGGCCCTGGGTCCTGTGGCATTTGGGCGCAGGATGTTGGCTGCGGGTACCAGGCTTCTTCTCCTTGGCAGGTGCTGGAGGAGCGCCAGCGGCTGTGGCTGTCTGAGCTGAAGCGCCTGTATGTGGAGCGGCTGCATGAGGTGGCCCAGAAGGCTGAGCGCAGCGAACGAAACCTCCAGCTACAGCTGTTCGTGGCCCAGCAGGAGCAGCGTCGCCTGCACAAGGAGCTTCGGGCGCAGCAGGGCCTGGCCCCCGAGCCTCGACCCCCAGAGGCTGAGCTTAACTCTCGTCCAGAGGAGGAATTGCGATGGGAGGTGAGAAGACTGGGTTCTTAGGAAGTCCTGTTCCCGTTTCTGTAGTCCCCTCCTCTGCCCACCCGGCAGCTGGCCCCCTTACGCTGCTTTGCTTGGCCCTTGGCCGGCCTGTGCTTCTCCCCAGGTGTGCCAGAAGACGGCAGAGATTAGCCTCCTGAAGCAGCAGCTGCGGGAGGCCCAGGCTGAGCTGGCCCAGAAGCTGGCTGAGATCTTCAACCTGAAGACACAGCTTCGGGGCAGCCGCGCACAAGCCCAGGCCCAGGACGCAGAGCTGGCCCGGCTGCGGGAGGCCTTGCGGAGCCTGCAGGAGCAGGCCCCTCGGGAGGAAGCCCCAGGTACTTGCGAGACTGATGACTGCAAGAGCAGGGGGCTGCTGGGGGAGGCAGCAGGCAGTGAGGCCGGAGAAGGCACTGAGAAGCTGCGGGCTGAGCTGCTGCAGGAGCGGCTCCGGGGTCAAGAGCAGGCGCTACGCTTCGAGCAGGAGCGGCGGACTTGGCAGGAGGAGAAGGAGCGGGTGCTGCGCTACCAGCGGGAGATCCAGGGGGGTTACTTGGACATGTACCGCCGAAACCAGGCGCTGGAACAGGAGCTGCAGGCGCTGCGGGAGCCCCCCGCGCCCTGGAGTCCTCGGCTTGAGTCCTCCAAGATCTGAGGCCAGCGTCGAGAGCTGACAGCAGACGCACTGTCAGAAGATGGCTGGGGCAAGCCCACCCGAGATGGCCGGCTCCTTCCTGACATTGGTCTGGGAGCAGAATCTGCTGAAGCCAGCCAGGGATGGGGAAGCCCATGGAGAGGAGGGACCCAGAGGGGCTGTGGGCTGGATAGGGGGCCAACAGCAGGAGTCAGGGCCAGGCCCTCCTGGCTGAGAAGTACCCTGGCAAGGCCCAGCCCTGCTTCTGGAGTAGGTGTGGCCCCGGAAAGGCAGACTGGGAGATGAGGTGCCCAAGATGCAGATGGGGAGGCATGAGGGAGGGAGGCTGGGACAGGAACCTTGGCCTCTCCCAGAATAAAACCACATTATTTTGAAAAATTGATTTGAGAGAGAGAGTGAGAGGAAAACCAAACTGATTTGTTGTTCCACTTCTTTACGATTGTTTCTTGTATGTGCCCTGACTGGAGATGGAACCTACAATGGCATATTGGAACGGTGCTCTAACCAGCTGAGCTACCAGTCCAGGGCTAAAACCACATTTTCTATGAGGCCCTGGGTGATAATGTTGGGCCTGTCCTAGGCCTGAGTTAAGAGGATCCAGGGTGGTCAGGGTTGGGGGTTGTGGACCCAGGCTGTAGCTCCTCCCACGGTCCTGGTGGTGGGAGGTGTGCCCGGTAGCTGTGCATAGCTGCTGGGCACGTGTATTGGCAAGTGGAGGAGTCTTCCCCTTTGCCCCAGCACCATGTGGTTCCTTCACTGCCAAGTGGGCTGAAATTCCTTTCTTCATCATCAGTAGGATTTGTCAGAAAGAACAACACCAGGGAATCCAGAAAAACAAGAGCAAAGTCGCCCAAGGCATTGCAAGAACATGGAACGTTCCCTTTTTGGGAAGTCAGAACCACAGTGCTTAGGGCCCTGCTGGGTTTAGAGCCAACCTAAGACAGCTTCCGCTGGAGCTCCCTAAGGCCCTGTAGGGACCTACCCTCCCAGAACCCACCTCCCATCTTCCTGTCTGCCTGGGGTGCACCCCTCCCTCCATAGGGATAAGGGCCCTGGGAAGGTGAAAGAGAGAGGCAGAGAAATCTTCTGGGTCATTAAAGAGCCTTTGCCACTGCAAGGAACGTGGATATGTCTGTCCCCATAGGCATGAAGGACCATGGAGTATTTTTAAGCAGAAGTAAGTTAAGAGATGATTTGTATTATGGGAAGCTGTCTCTCAGATGTCTGGCTTCCCCTCTGGGCCTATTCTCTCTCCTGGATAGGTGACCTGGAGCAGATGCAGGCAAGCTGTGCAGGTGGGCGTCTCCCCACTCCCTGTGGTGATGTGGTGAGGCTCAGCGTCTCTACAGGTCTTTACCGGTGAATCGTGGCTGCCACAGTGAGGGCTTCCCTCTGCCAGGCATTGATTGGCTGCCAGGGCACAGGGGCTCACGTTTGACTCTGCCCCAGGGCAGGCAGCCCACAGGAAGCCTTCTCCCCTCCCAGCAGCTGCCTTAGTGGGGCAGGTGCAGTTCTCAGCAGAGATCCCCAGCTTCCCGTGGCGTGCCGCACCCTTCTGGCCAAGCCTGGGGCCCCTTAGGCCCCAGAGGGTGGGGCTGCACAGAGGTGTGGATTGGGCTGTGGAGTGTGAGCCAGTGGGCCCCGCCTTTTCAGGGCGGAGAGGGGTGTGTGAGTTGGCTGCCAAATGGATGGATTGTCTGACCCTATGAGTGGTAGGTGTGTGCAAAGATGTGCTGTGGTTAGTGGGTGTGTCAGGGGGTGTGTTTGGGGCTGCTTCCTGCCACTCCTGCCCCACTACACCCCAGCTCCAGCCTCTAACTGGCCAGGTTTGGGTGTAGCCTGTGGCCAGGATAGACCCTTAGGCCTAGCTGAGACCCTTCTAGGGCCACCCCTCAGCCTCGGGAAGGAAAGGGAACACCTGCGTTAGGTAGTGCTGCTTTCCACAGGCCTAATATCTTGTTTCATACTTCTCCAGCCAGTGTTTCTGGGTGAGAGACCCCTCCTCTGTCCCCTTCAGCTGAGTGCTGGCCTGAAATCTTGGCTTGGGGCTGGTCAGGCTGGGTGCCCACATGTCCCACAATGCCAGGGTCCCTTTTTACATGCACCACTTCTGCAGAACAGCTCCTTACCCAGTAATTAGAGAGCTGGGCCAGCCAGTACAGCCAGCAGGGAGTGGGTGGGTGGTACCAAAACTTGGCAGCTGTGCCAGAAACCAAGACCAGGCCCAGATGTGTGTGTGTGTGTGTGTGTGTGTGTGTGTGTGTGTGTGTGTTTGGAGGGGGAGGGACTCAATAGAGCCAAGCTGGGGTGTCTCAGAGGGAACCTGATCCCTATTAGCTCATCCCGGCCTGGCGAACCAGAACCAGTTCCCGGTCCCCAAGCCGGCTAGGTAGCTCTGGTGCCAGCCGATTGATTACAGGTGCCTTTGTAGTGGTGGCTGCTCCTGGGCAGCTCCTCCCTCCGGCCTCTGGCAAGCCCCTCAGGCTGCAGGCATCTAGTTCTCCAGAGCTGTGGCGAGCCCCTCACTGGGATCCCTGCACCTGGTTCCCCCTGTGCTCAGCTGAGATGGTGTCCTGTCTGCTGGCTGCTCCCTGGGCCCCTCAGTCTACCATTCAAGGCTTCTGTCAGTCTAGCATTCCCCTCTGAGTCACTGATAGCTGTGTCCTTTCTGACCCCAGTAGCCTTCTGGGCCTTCCTCCTGTGGGCAGAGCCCCTCCCTGGGCTCAGGTCTGGCCTCTTCAGGGAAGCCTTTCATGAGTTCACACAGGGCAGCCCCCATCCTGTGCCCACAGCCCCCAGCTGCCTCTCTACCAGCTCTTCCTGTGCTGCTGGAATTGTCCCTTCATCTCCATCTCTGCTGGGCTGTGGACTTTGGCCAGGCATAGCTGTCTTGGTTTTATATCCACAGTCCTCTGGCTCCAGCCCCGAAAGGCACTTAGGGACTTTGGAGTCAAGAGGGGCCAGACCCCTCCCCTGACTGGCATGGGTTTGCCCTGGCAGTAGGGTGGGATAGGTGGGGAGGTTCCTGTTCCAAGTGTTCATTCACCCAGGGGCACCTGGTGCGGACCAGGCCTATTGGCCTTCAGGGCACCAGAGCGGGTACCGTTCTCCACATGGTGGTGTACTGCTGCCTCCCTCAGGGCCTGGCATGGTTCCCAGGTGAGAAAGCTGAAGTGTCTTCTGCCCTATTTGCTCTTCCTCATGATGGGGGTGGGGTAGGGTGGGGACCACACATGTCCATGTAGTGACCAGGCCAGGCAGAGAACAAAGAATAGGAGAATTCAGAGAGTGCACTCATGGAGACCAAGTCAGAGTGAAGACTGGCAGAGGAAGCAGGTCTGCGGCAGGAGTCAGTTTCTCTGAGATGGGAGAGGTGGCGTGGCTGTATGTATCAGTGATCCGTTCTCCAGAGACATGCAGGCAATTCACCCTAGTGGGTCAGGGCTAATAAAGAATCCATTATTTTGGATTCAGGAAAGAAAAAGAATGTGCTGTTTCTTACAACGAAAGTGAAATATGTCACGTGAGATGAGGTGGGAGTGCCTTGCGCTTTTGGAGGACCTACCCCTGGCTCACTTATCACTGCAATCAATGGGAAAGGTGACAAAGGTTGACCAAACTTTGGTTAGGTTCTTCTGAGTTCTCTTTTTGACGAGGCCCAACTTTGGAAACTTTATTTCCTTGTACAGTCTAGTTTCAGCAAAAATTCTGCTAAGTTAGTTTAGCCAGAATGGCCGGCCCATCCTGCATATTGGATCGCCCTCCACATGTATTCTGGTTCCTTGTCCTCCACCACTGCCTGGGTGATGTCTGATCACTGGGCTGCCTTCCACGAGAATCTGATCCATTTAGTCAGGATGCCCTCATATCCCTGAGGTTTTCCCTTAGTAATTTTCCATCCACTGATCCCCTCTCTGCTCCTTGGCTATTAATTGTACTTTCCTTTGTCATATTTGGGATTGAGCCCACTGTCTAGTTGTCTGTCCCCTACTATGAAACCCCATGGGAATTCCCCCTCCCACCTTGAATAAAGTCTTCCTTACCACTCTTTAGTGTCATGAATAATTTTTTCTTCAATGGGGTGAACTACTCTGAATTGGAGTGATTTCCTCAGGAGCAACATGGAATGAAGGCATCTAGGATGGGCTTGGACTTGGACACGGAAGTCTGGGACAGGTCTGGGGGAAGGATCCTATCTGACATAGGAGGACTTCACTTCCTGTGACTGGGTGGAAAGGGCCAGAACCAGAACTAGCTTTATGTTTAGTTTTTGGGTTTTTAAACAAGTTTTTGTTCATTGATTTTAGAGAGGGTTAGGAAAAGAAGAGAACGACGCATAATTTATTGGTCCACTTACTTAGCCCTCCTTGTTTGGTTCTTGTAAGGGCCCTGACTGGGATCAAACTTGCAACCTTGGTGTACCAGGATGATGCTTTAACCAGCTGAGCTACCCAGCCAGGGTCAGGACTGGCTTTCTGTGTGTGCCACCTGTGTGGTCACACGGGGCCCAACGCTTAGAACTACACTTGATGCAATGCTCTGCTGTTGCGATCTTGAACTTCTTAGTGATGTTTGAGTAAGAGGCCTCCCATTTTCATTTTATTCTGGGGCCTGCAAATAGGTTAGGTAGCACTCCTAACCTAAACCGAAGTTTTGCAAGGAGGGACAGAAACTGGGAGAAGCAGCAGCAGACTTCTGGGAAGCCACCTGGAGGGTAGAAAGAAGACTAGAGCCTGAGCAGGCAACTTGAGCCCCTGGGCTGAGCCCTAATGCTCCCAGAGTCCCACCCCCAGCTCTTAAAACAGGGAAGGGCCTCGCCCTGAGGGAAGGAAGGCTGTCATTTCAGGAGAACACTGCAGGGTTTGTCATCTCTGTTAAGAAACTTAAAAAAAAAAAAAAGAAAAGATTTATATCTAGTGTGTGTTTTGTGTGCCTGTTCCCCTCCTCCCATTTTAAGGTATAATTTACTTACAGGAAAATTCACCCTTTTCAGGTTTCAGATTTTAGAGTTTTTAACAAATGCAGTTATATAACCAACCTTACAGTCAAGATATGGACTAGTTCCATCTCCCCCCACATTCTCCTGTGCCCCTCTGTAGTCAGCCCTTAACCTTTTAAAACCACTTCATTGGAAAGAAAGAAAAAAAAAAAGCCAGAAATAGTGTATATATTGTAGAAAATTCTGCTCTGACTGGTAAAGCTTAATGGATTGGGGAAAAAAATCTAATATGATGATGAAGAGCTGCCAAATGAGAAGGTAAGGAAGGATTGTTTTTTAAGGTTTTATTTATATTTAGAGGGGAAGGGAGGGAGAAAGACTAGGAGAGAAACATCAGTGTGTGGTTGCCCCTCATGCACCTCCAGCTGGGGACCTGGCCTGTAACCCAGGCATGTGCCCTGACTGGGAAGCGAATTGGCAATCCTTTGGTTTACAGGCTGACGCTCAATCCACTGAGCCACAATCGTTAGGGCAGGCAGGCTTATTTAACAAGAGATGTTGTGTACCCTGGCTGGTGTGGCTCAGTGGATTGAGTGTGGACCTGTAAACCAAAGGGTCACCAGTTGGGTTCCCAGTCAGGGCACATGCCTGGGTTTTGGGCCAGGTGCCTAGCTGAAGATATGCGAGAGGCAACTGATAGATGTTCTCACATTGAGGCTTCTCTCCCTTTCTTTCTTCCTCCCTTCTCTCTAAAAGTAAATAAATAAAATCTTTAGTAAGAGGTGTTGTGATCACTGGACAAAAATGTGGGGAAAAATGTCAGACACTGTATCTCCACCTGCAAAATAGATGGACATGTACCAAGGAATTAAATTTTATTTGTTTTATTTTTAAAAGATTTTATTTACTTTTAAAGAGGGGAAAGGAGGGAGAAAGAGGGAGAGAAACATCAATGTGTGGTTGTCTCTTGCATGCCCCCAACTGGGGACCTGGCCCAAAACTTAGGCATGTGTCCTGACTGGGAATTGAGAGGGCAACTGATTTGCAGGTCCATGCTCAATCTACTGAGCCACACCAGCCAGGGCTAAGGAGTTCAATTTTAAAAATCAAATTCTATAGCAATCATCAACAAATCAACAAACAACAAGTGTTGGCGAGGATGTGGGGCAAAGGGAACCCTCGTGCACTGTTGGTGGGAATGCAGGTTGGTGCAGCCACTGTGGAAAACAGTATGGGGTTTCCTTAAAACACTAAAAATGGAACTGCCTTTTGATCCAGCAATTCCACTACTTGGACTATACCCAAAGAATCCTGAAACACCAATTCATAAAAATCCTATGTACACCTATGTTCATAGCAGCACTATTTACAATAGCCAAGTGCTGGAAACAGCCTAAGTGCCCATCAGTGGATGATTGGATCAAAAAACTTTGGTACATTTACACAATAGAATTCTATATAGCAGAAAGAAAGAAGGAACTCGTACCCTTTGCAACAACATGGATGGAACTGGAGAGTATTATGCGTAGTGAAATAAGCCAGTCAGTGAAGGACAAAT
>PVIW01007304.1:0-74537 GCA_004026585.1 Noctilio leporinus | reverse complement strand
GATGGAACTGGAGAATATTATGCTTAGTGAAATAAGCCAGTCAGTGAAGGACAGGTATCATATGTTCTCACCCATTACGGGACAATAATGAGCAAAACTAACAACAAGCAAAACAGAACCAAGTGTATGAATACAAGGAATAGGCCTGCAGTGGTCAGGAGGAAAGGGGGAGGTGGGAGGGGGGAGGCAGAGGCAAAGAAGGGGAGCAGCTTAGACAAGAACCTAGTATAAAGGAACCATGGACATGGACAACAGGTGGGATTGACTTAGGGGGGAAAGGGTGGGTGGGGAGGGGGACAGAGGGGAGAAAAAAAGGGATGGATGTAATACAACAACAATAAAATTAAAAGGAAAAAAAATTAAAAAAAAAAAAAAAAAGACAAAACTGAACCCAGAAGAAGCAGAAAGCCTGAATAGGCCAATAACAATTAGTGAAATTGAAGAAGTAATTAAAAGTCCCCAAAGCACAAGAGCACCAGAACACATGGCTACACAGGTGAATTCTACAAAACATTTAGAGAAGAATTAATTTGTATCCTTTTCAACCTATTCAAAAATATCCAAGAAGAAGGAAGACTCCCAAACTGTTTCTATGAGGCCCAGATTACTCTAATCCCAAAACCAGGTCAAGACATAACTGAGAAAGAAAACTACAGGCCAATATCTCTGATGAACACAGATGTTAAGATTCTCAACAAAATAGTGGCCAACCGGGTCCAGCAATACATTAAAAAGATCATACACCATGATCAAGTGGGTTTCATCCCAGGGATGCAAGGATGGTACAACATTTGGAAATCAATAAATGTAATATATCACATCAACAAAATGAAACACACAAACCATAGGATCATATTGATAGATGTTGAAAAGCATTTGATAAAGTACAGCAACCATTTATGATAAAAACCCTCAGCAAAATGGGAATAGAGGGAGCATACCTCAACATCATAAAGGCTATCTATGAGAAACCTGAAGACAACATTATACTCAATAGGCAAAATCTAAAAGGTTTCCCCTAAGATCAGGAATAAGACAAGGCTGTCCACTTTCTCCACTTCTGTGCAACAGCGTTTTGGAAGTTCTAACCACAGCTATCAGAGAAGAAAAAGGAATCAAAGGTATCCAAATTGAAAAGGAGGAAGTCAAACTGTCATTTTCAGATGACATGATAGTGTACATACAAAACCTGATAGGCTCCACCAAAAACTTAACCTAATAAGCAAATATAGCAAAATAGCTGGATATAATATAACCAATATTCAGAAAGCAAAAGCATTTTTGCATACCAATAATGAAACATCAGAGATATAAGTGAGAAAACAAATCCCATTTACCATAGCAACAAGAAAAATAAAGTACTTAGGAATCAACTTAACCAAGGAGGTAAAAGGTCTGTACTCAGAAAACTACAAAACATTGAAGAAAGAAATGAAGGAAGATACAAATAAATGGAAGCATATACCATGTTCATGGATGGGAAGAATTAACATCATTAAAATGTCCCTACTACCCAAAGCAATCTATAGAGTCAATGCAATCCCAATTAAAATACCAATGACATACTTCACAGAAATAGAAAAAAATACTTCAAAAATTTATATGGAGCCAAAAACATCCACAAAAAGCCACAGCAATCTTGAGAAAGAAGAACAAGGTAGGAAGAATCACAATACTGGACATCAAACTATACTACAAGGCTCCTTTCATCAAAACAGTCTGGTACTGACATAAGAATAGACCTAAAGATCAATGGAACAGAACAGACAGCTCAGAAATAAACCCAGGACTCTATGGTCAATTAATATTTGACAAAGGGGGAAGGAACATCAAATAGAGTTAAACCAGTCTCTTCAACAAATGGTGTTGGGAGAACTGAACATCAACATGCAAAAAGATAAAACTAGACCACCAACTTACACCATGCACCAGAATAAACTCAAAATGGAGAAAGGACTTAAACACAAGCAGGATCACCATAAAGGCCCCAGAGGAAAATATAGGCAGTAATATTTTAGATATCCTACACTAAAATATGTTTACTGATACTTCTCCAAGGGCAAAGGAAATGAAAGAACAAAGAAACAAATGGGACTCTGTCCAATTGAAAAGTTTCTGCTCACCTAAAAAAACACCAGCAAAATTCAAAGGGAATAAACTGTATGGGAAGTCATATTTGCCAATGATACCTCAGACAAGGGTTTGATCTCCAAAATATATAAAGAACTTATGAGTCTCAACACCAGGGAAACAGACAGCCCCATTCAAAAATGGGCAAAGGTTCTGAACAGACAACTCACTGAGGGAGACATATATAGGGCCCAATGGCATATGAAAGAATCCTCAACATCACTAGCCATCAGAGAGATGAAAATTAAAACCACAATAATATACCACCTCACCCTGTCAGAATGGCAGTCGTCAACAAATCAACAAACAATAAGTGCTGACGAGGATGTGAGGAAAAGGGAACCCTGGTGCACTGTTGGTGAGATTGCAGGCTGGTGAAGCCACTATGGAAAACAGTAGACGTTTCCTTAAAAAAAACAAAAAACAAACAAACAAAAAAAAAAACCCTAAAACTGGAACTGCCTTTTGATCCAGCAATTCTACTACAAGGACTATACCCAAAAAACCCTGAAACACCATTCCACAAGAACATATGTACCCCTATGTTCATAGCAGCACTATTTACATTAGCCAAGCACTGGAAACAGCCTAAGTTCCCATCAGTGGATGATTGGAGCAAAAAACTTTGGTACATTCACACAACAGAATACTACATAGCAGAAAGAAAAGAATGATTCTTACCCTTTGCAACAACAGGGATGGAACTAGAAAGTTTTATGCTTAGTGAAATAAGCCAGTCAGTGAAAGACAAATACCATATGATCTCACTCATTTCTGGACAATAATGAACAAAACAAACAAGTAAGCAAAACAGAACCAGATACATGAATACAATTAATAGATCTTCTGTGGGGATTGAGGAGGGGGAGGATGAGGAGGAGGCAAAAAGGGGAGCAGTTTAGTCAAGGAACTAGTATGGAAGAACCGTGGACATGGACAAGTGGCATTGATTTTGGTGGGAAGTGGGTGGGTGGTGAAGGGGACAGAGGGAAGGAAAAAGGGGATGGATATAATAAAATAACTATAAAATTAAATTAAAATAAAATATAAAAAATAAAGTAAAAAAATATGCATTCTAAAACCAAGTGTTACAATTTCTTTTGATAGCTTATTCTGGGATTTGGAAAGAGTCATTAGGTTGTGATTTACCTCAAGAAAGTATTTAATTCAACATATCATTCTTTCTGCACATAAATATATGTGGGATAATGGAAAATGGAAAAATATGCTGGGTTTGTCAAGGGCAGAAGCAGGAGAAGAAGGTGAATGTGTACAGAAACAGCCTTCAAATAGCTCTTCTAAAAAATCTAAGAAGAGAAAAATATTAGAAAGATTCTGAAAATAATGAAATTATTTTCAGTCCTTCCCTACTTCCATTATCTTTTTTCTCATTCTATTTTAGGAGAGGCTACTGTTACAGTATTTATATGGTATAAATCTAGAAAGGAAGGATGGAAAGACAGAAAGAAAGAAAGACAGAAAGACAGAAAGAAAGGAAGAAAGAAAGAAAGGAAGGAAGGAAGGAAGGAAGGAAGGAAGGAAGGAAGAAAAAAAGGAAGGAAGGAAGGAAGGAAGGAAGAAAGGAAGGAAGGAAGAAAGGAAGGAAGGAAGGAAGGAAGGACAAAATGGGGGAGGGAGGGAGGAAGGAAGGAAGGCAAACCCCAATTGGTGAGGCTCACTCAGTTGGATGGGCATCATACCACAAATTGAAAGGGCACTGGTTTGATTCCCCATCAGAGCATAAGCTATATTGTGGATTCAGTCCTGGTCAGGGCATGTACAAATGTACCAATTGATGTGTCTCTCTCATATCGAAGTTCCTCTCCCTAGCTTTCTCCCTGCCTTTCCCTCTCCCTAAAAATACAAACAAACAAAACAACAACAACAACAAGATGAAAAGGTTTTAAAAGTAAATTGATACTTTATTAAAAACTTGAAGGGGACAGAGGGGAGTAAAAAGGGAATGGATGTAATACAACAACAATAAAATTAAATTTAAAAAAAAACTTGAAAATATTGAAAAGAAGCCAAAAGAAGTAGATCCAATGATGTATTTTAATTAATTTGAGTAGCACTTTATATCTAATCCCTGTAAATATTGGAAAAATCAGTAAAGCCCAAGTGCACAAAAGGGAAATATGTACTTAAACATGGAAGTCAGACATAGACAATCAAAATACAGACATACAGAATATCAGTGGAATAGATAGGGTATATGTGTTTTGCTTGAATGAAAACATAATTAGACAAGAATTAGGTCCACTTTACTCACGATTGGAACATTGTAAACTACCTATACATATTTATTAAATGGATTATTTTATTAATTCCATTGAAAATGTAATTCTGCTTTACTAAGGTACAAAGTGCATGGACCCTATGGGTTGGCAATAGCAGGTACTCAAAAATATATCTTGAGGGGGACAGAGGGGAGCAAAAAGGGGATGGATGTAATACAACAACAATAAAATAAAACAAAAAGATTAAAAAAAGTAAAGAAAAAATATATCTTGAATAAATAAACTCCAAATATAAGAACTGGGAAACATGGCCTGAAAAGTATGATTTCACTCACGGAAATAGTAGGAATAAATGTTTTAAATCATGACTGCCCTAGAAAATTTGAAATGTGTAATTGTGACTCACCCAACATGCCAAAAACAAAACAAAACAAAATTTAAAAATCACCTCATTTCCCCAAAACTCACAGGAAAGAAGTAATCTATTTAATTTTAGGCCTGAAAAAGACCTAATATTGACTTTCCAGCTTACCAATTAGCCCAAATTGTTAATAATAGTAGGAGTGGTTATTGTAACCAAAGTTAAATAAATATTGGGAAACTTTAAAGAAGTTTAAAAAGATGATAGAGATATGTATAATTTCATACATATCTTTCTACATGCAATAGGGGTTGTTAGACTATGACAGAGGAAGAATGACTGAAGATAGAACTTTTTATATATAGTATGTCTGATTTTGTCTATACACACTATCTAATATGAAAAAAGGCATATTAGGTTATCAAATAACATCGAGTTACAGTATTAAGAGCCAGTGTATATTCTTTTTTTAAAAGAATTTCTTTATTATTTATAGAGGGAGGGGAAGGGAAAGAGGCAGAGAGGGGAAGAGACATCATTGTATGGTTGCCTTTCACCTGCCTCCAACTACGGACCTGGCTATGTGCCCTGGCTGGGATTCGAACCAGAGACCTTTGGGTTCGAAGGCTGGCACCTTATACACTGTGTCACCAGCCAGGATGAGCCAGTGTATATTCTTAAAGTTTTAAAAGGAATCCTATGCCTTAAATTAATCTAATGAGATTGAAAGTATGTTTCTTTTATCTCTTTCTTAGTCTCCATATTCTACTACACATTTCCTAATTTCCCCTGGCAGTTTCCAGATTTAAGCTTTAGTTCACAACTTTGATGTTTTTTACTGGTTATGTATACAATAACAGCATACATGTTATCCCAATCAGAAGAGAGTATGATAGTCAATTTACTAACTCACTAACAGAATAGTAATGTTTTCTTTACTTGCATTTTGTGGTACAAGTCTATTGAATGGAATTCAACCTAAATGGATACCTACTCAAGTATAGTAAGAAGTATTTTAAAGATAGGCTATCTATAGTCTATCTGTCTATCATTTACCTTTCCTCATTTTTAAAATAAGGAAACTGAATTGTAATTATATTAAGTAATTTGCTCATACAGACTGCCTCATACTTATCCTGGGAGGCAGCTCCTATCTCAATAGTACAGATAAGAAAGCTGGCTCTCAAAGAGGGTATGACATTTTTGTACTTTCCCAGGGTTTATCATTTCTGCTCCACCAAGAATATCTTGGCACTGTCAGATGGCATTTTTTTTAAGCTATAGTGTAAGACATTTATAAAAACAAATCTCTATTATTAAAATTTTCTTTTTCTTAAATAAGCAACATTATTTACTCTTGTTTAATGAAAGTTGTTACTAGAACTAATAAATTCCTTCTTGAAGAATTCAGTTAATATGCTTGAGTTCTTTTAGAGAATTACTATTCACAATGCTGGCCTTCTGCCAGCAAGAAGAAAACAGAAAGGAACAAGGGTGCAATGAAATGGAGGGAACAAAAAGAAACAAATGATATATCTAAGGCACAATTGAAGGAGAGATATATCATTAAACCAAACTGCTTGCAGTATCAGGTTGAGATTTTTCTCCACAGAAGCAGAATCCATTAGTCCTCTCCTGTGTTGAGAGGTGGAATTTGCAAGGATTAAGGAAATGAGGGACAGAGGGTTAGACACATATTAACAATTATGTATTTAATTTCTCCTCTAATTGAACAAAAACACCCTTGCTCCTAAGAAATACTTCATTATACATGTCAATTGGAAGGACATTAGGTCATAGACTAAAACAGCAAAAGTAGGTCAATTAGCAGAATATCAGGGAAATCGGGAATGTAGTTACCAAATATAATAGTAAACACATACATGCCACACTTTGCAAAATTTGAAAATTAATCAGACCAAATTTAATAAAGAAAATTAATTAGGAAAAATATTGTGATATTACACTTTTTTTTTCATGAATGTGTTTAATGATTCATCACAAGAAAACAATGATGACTTAGTTGCTAGGAGCTTTTTTGGTATGTCTGGTTTTGAGTCAGCTGACAAAAGGGAAAAACATTCAAGTTGTGGTTTTCACTAACTCTTTTTCTAACTGTTGTATTTCTTCATCACCACAGCAATGTTAGGTAGGTTTTGCTCTTGGTTTTTATTTCTCCTAGAAAATCTTAGTGTACACCAATATTGAGGATAGCAAGGAGTATCTTTGGTAATTAAGTTAAAAGGCAGAGAAATTCTTTGTGCTGTGTTAGTTTTCAGATGTCTGCATTTCATAATTTTTTTTCACTTTTCTTTTTTTTTTTAATTTTATTGTTGTTGTATTACATCCATCCCCTCTTCAGCTCAACTTAAATTGCTTTGTTAGATGTATTGTGTTAGTAAGAAGTAAAGGATGAGTGTTATTGTGTTGTTACTGCTGCAAAAGAAAAAAATTATTTAAAAGCTAAACAATCAAAATGAGAACTTTTTCTTCCCCTGCAAAAAATACAAATAAACACCTATGATAGTGATCATGAAACACTCAGGTAGTGTATTAAAAGGTGGTCCTTCAAGAGGTACATATGCTGAGTCCTGGCACAGCAGCTTCTAAATGAATTATTTTAGATTTACCAGTAGAATAAAGAAAGATTCAGCATGATTAGAGGAGATTGACAAATATATATATATATTTGGCTGGAACTAGCAGATAAATGAATTTCTAACCATGACACTGCACAACCAAAATAGATAAGAATGTTCACTGCTGAACTGGATTATGCTTAGGGAACAAGATATGTCTAAGTCCAAGCATTTGGTCCATGGGTATTTACTATTCATCTTCCACATTGCTTAAATAATCAATAATATTTTTTAAAAATAAGTGAAATAGCCACCAAAATAATAAAGTCATTGGAAAAGTCCCTTGCTTTGATACTTTGCTGGGTTTTTTTCTTGTTGCTCCCCATACACATAATTGAATATGGTAATTCACTTTTGAAAATGTGGCTAATAAATCAAGCCAGTTCAGTGCAACAGTGGCAGAACACCAACCACTGACCAGAAGGGCAATTCAGTCCTGACCAAACGGAAGCTAATGTTATGAACTGTTATGTTTAATGTGACTCTCAGATCTTTTCAAAGCTACTGGTACATTAGTTTCTGCCTAAGAACATGAAAGTCCAGCAAGTATCATTTATCTAGTGAGCCAGTGATGTTTCATATAATTTTTATGTCCTTTCTCTCTTTTAACTGAAAGGCATTTGGGAGACAATTAAGGCTGATAATTTTAGTGTATTCATTAAAAGGAAAACTAAGTTCTTTTTATAGAATTCATTATTATTTCTATATTCTCTTTGCCACTTATTTTGTATTTGCTACTAGGAGGACATGGAACATATTTGTTGAATTATAATGTTAACCACCCAAAATGCTAATCTTTTACCTTCTTGTGATAAATTGTCCCATTTTAAAATCCATTACCTCCTTCATTCTTTCATCATAGGGTCCTTTTCTTCCTCCTAATCATACCTTTTTCCCATGAAATAATCAAAGGACTCATTAGATAGGTCCAGAGCTCAAACATCTCTTTAAATATGTTTATACATGTAACCCTTATTCACAATAGTAATGATAGATTAGATCGTTAACTGTCATAAGATTTAAATAATGAGGCAGTTTCTTTTTTCCAATATTTCCTTTGTGTATTTTTGGATCTTACTTTCTTCAGATGTACAGAACCCAACATCTGTTTTTATACACCTCATTCTGTATTCCAACATAGTCTACATTTGGGTGAAAGTGGCTAGAAGTATGACAAAGCACTGACTGCCATTTGGAAATATTTCTACTTATGTGGACACCTTCTTTGAGTTGAGCTCATTATTGTGCAGCCTGAAGGACAATTATTTAACAAGACAGTGGTATGGCTTATAGAAATTCTGTCATTCTTAACAGGCCAGTTTCTGCCTCATGCTCCCAACCTACTCAGCCATCTGGCAGAAGTCTACCCCTTACTAACTGAGTAACTTGGGACAAATTCCTTCACTGCTCTAAGCCTTCTTCTTCTTCTTCTTCTTCTTCTTCTTCTTCTTTTTACTTTTTAATTTTATTGTTGTTGTACTACATTTACTCCATCCCCTCAATTTCTCTCCCCTGCCCTACTCTACCCATCCCCCCTCCCACAGTCTATCCTACATGTTGTCCATGTCCATGGGTCATCCATGCTAGTTCACTGACTAAAATGTTACCCTTCTTTGCCTCCTTCTCCCCCCTCCCCCTCCCTTCTGCACACTGAAAGTCTGTTCCTTGTTTCCAAGCCTCTGGTTCTGTTTTGCTTGTTTGTCTTATTTATTAGTCTCCTGAGAAGCCTTCTGTTTCTTGTACATAAAACAATAACAGTAACAAAGCTTATGTCATCAAATTTAGTATTTAAAAATTTATAATTATGGAAAAGTTATCAGAAGAGTATACAGAACTCTTGTGTCCCCTTTACACACATTTCTAATTGTTTATATGTTACTTCATTTTTGCTCCCCTTCCATTATCATTCATCTTTTCTGAACTCTTGAGACAGTTAATACAATGTCACCTCACTTAAAAATACTTCAATATATATTTCCATGAAATGATGACATTCTCTTAAATTACAATTATAAATTTCTAAAAATCTAGAAATCAACATTGATACAACACTAATTTAATCAACAAACTCCAGTTCAAATTAAAGGCTGGAAGCAAATATCTAATGACTTGATTTCCTGCCCATCCCACTGCTCCCACTCCACATTCCCTAGGGCTACATATTAAACTACTTGCAGGTTGAACTCTCTTTCAGTTAGCAGGACCAATTTCAAGCATAAACAGATAGATAATGAGAATACTGAATACAATAACTTAAGGCCTTTTCTTGAGTCCAGTTTTCAGCCCAATTCTATTTAACGTTCTTACATTTGTAACCAAGCCCTGTCATGTCTCCCACTTTTAAAACCTATAGCTTATCTTATTTTCCTATGCTTAAGGCTCTGCCCCTAGGACTGAAGTCAGAGAGAGTTTTGAATAACTTTGTTTAGTAGTAAAACCATTCAAATTAAATTATTGAACCAGTATGTATATCAGAGATACCTGAGTTGAAAATCTGTTCCTTCCATTTTCTAGCCTTCTGGGATCATTTAACTTAATTTCAAGACACTTATTTCTTATGTATTTATTTTTTTATTGAATTTATTGGCATGACATTGATTCATGAAACCATATAGGTTTCAAGTGTATAATTCAACACAACACCATCTGCACACTGCATTATGCACCCATCACTCCAAGCAAAGTCTCTTATTAAAGTTGTTCAAGAAAACACCTTATTTTGCCTTGACAATTTTTTTACCTCATGATTCTTAGTTTCAAGAATTAATTTTTCCCTGACAGATTTAATACCAATTTCTTTAACATAAATTACATTACGGTGATACCTCTTAGTAATCTTGATGGTATTTGGGAGTTACTAAATCCCTTCAAGGTAGTTCATTATCATAAGGAAAACTTCTTAGTAATAGGGAAGTCAACAGCATTACATAAGATAATCAGTTTCTTAAAGCTGAGCAAAATCATGCACACCCAGTTGTGGTAAGTAGAGCCTGGTGTAATCCTCATCATCATTGTCTCCTGGGGTTCATGCCATTGTGTCAGCCATCCTCTTTTAAGTGTGATCAGAACCTGTGATTTGTTTGTAACCAGGAGAATGTAGTAAAGGTGAGATGTGTGTGATTATGTGTACATGATTACATTAAGTGGATTGTAACCCTTATTTGCTGACTCTCCCCTGTACTGACTTTGAAGAAGCCAGCTGACATGGTATGAACTGGCCTAAGAAGAGGGCCATGTGGAAAGAAATTGACAGTGACTTCTAGCCAATAGTATCAAGAAATCAAAGTTCCTAGTCCAATAGCTGCAAATAACTCAATGGTGCCAACAGCCATTGGAGCCTGGAAATAAAACTATACCCAGCTGGGCCTCAAATGAGGCTGCAGCCTTTGATGACACTTTGATTTTAGTCTTGTGAGACCTTGGAGCAGAGACTGTAGTACCATTCCTGGAATTTTCAGCTACATAAAATGTAAAAAAAATAAATTTGTACTGTTTTAAGCCACTGAGTTTATGGTAATTTTTTTCAGGGTCATAGAAAACAAATACACCAATAGACTGTTCCCTTTTTAATTTAGTATCAGTTTCCCCAAGCTCTGACACTCCCACTGAACCTTATAGTAAATATTTCTACAGAAAACATCTTCTACGCATGATCACCCATCCCATATTTCAGTCTGTGTGGTAGTCCCAAACAATGTGAGAAAGTGAATGCATGTATTTAAGACTCTAAATCAGGGGTGTCAAACTCATTTTCACCAGGGGCCACATCAGCCTTGTCATTAACTTCAAAGGGCTGAATGTAATTTTAGGACTGAGTAAATGTAATTACTCCATAACAGTTAAGCGAGCCAGGTAGAAACAAAGTACCGGGCCAAAGGTGCCAGACTGGATAAAACAAGGTAGAGGGGCAGATTCAGCTCACAGGTCTTGTGTTTGCCACCAATGCTCTAAATGATAATTCAATGACATATCTCTCCCTCATCTCAGTCTGAGCCCTGCCATTAATTTGTAGAGAATATCTGCTCTT
This sequence comes from Noctilio leporinus, assembly GCA_004026585.1. Lineage (NCBI taxonomy): Eukaryota > Metazoa > Chordata > Mammalia > Chiroptera > Noctilionidae > Noctilio > Noctilio leporinus. The sequence goes on along the minus strand of PVIW01007304.1, from coordinate 63,140 downwards.
GTCATTTTGCTTCCTCCTTTGGTTAGCCATGTTCTTACATTCAATAATTTATACCTTTGCCTCAATCATAAGATGAAACAAACAAAAAATAATTCTATTTATAGCTGATTAATTCTGCCCCTTCTGAGTTGAATCCTCATCATTTCTCTCCCAGAGAGAAATCTTACTTAAAGGTATTCCTTCAAAATGGATGAATAAATAATTCAGCCAAGTGAACAAGGGGAAAGAGAATGTTCTAGGTACAAGTCTAGAGTATAAAATTCCCATGGTGGAAAAGCACATGATGTGAATGAACAGAAGCAAAAATGGTACATAATAAAGCTGTGTAGATAAGATGCAGCAATGCTATGCAAAATCTCCACAGAGCACATTAAAGAGTCGGTTTTTTAACCTAAGAAAAATGAGAATGAGTTTTAGGAATAGGGCGAGGTAGCTTCAATGTATCCTTTCAAAAAGATGAGTCTGGTCAAAGTGAAGGAGAATATAGAGAACAATTATGAGATGACTGAAGAAACAATCTCATGAAATCTTATAATAGCATGGGTTAATGTGAGAGCGATACAAATGAAGAAGAAATGAAGGTAACTAAACAATTTTGAATTACCAAGCTTCCTATTGCTCACCATTGTTTCTTAGACATTTCATTTCTCTCTTTCTGGAAAATTTTTCTAACTTTATTTTAATTTTCCTGGAGAACTTCTTCATTTTCTTCAGAAAGGATGCTTAGTTAGTATACTTTGGGCCCCTACATATGTAAAAAAATGTGTCAACATTGATTTTCATAAGTAAATGAGAGCATGAATATGCTGTGCTGCTATATTTTTCTCAGAATTTTATAAATGAGATGTAATTTCTAGTTTTATATAGCAGAAAATAAATCTGTTTATTCTTCTTGAGTATTTTATTTTTTGTTCATACTTTATATTTTTCTGTTTTCTGTCTGAAAGTTTCCAAGATCCTTTATCCTGGAATTTCACTAAATGTGTGTGTGTGTGTCTATTTAATCTTGTTTGGCACTCAGTGAACAATTAGGATCTGGAAAACTTGATTACTTTTGAAGCTCAGCTAAGTTTTCTTCCTAAAATTTCTTGAATTATTGTTTACCTTCTTTCCTGGAAATCCTATTGTCATATATTTCTTGTTTTTTTCTATAATATTTACTCATGAATTCTATTTCTTCATATTTTGTTTTGCTTCTTGAGGTAGCTTCTGTATTTAAACTTTCAATTCACTCACCAAGTTTTCCACAGTGGTGACTCAATTATTTTACTTCTTTGGAATCTTCAAATTCATAAATCACTTTTTTAAATCCTCACCTGAGGATATGTTTTATTGATTTTTTAAAAAGAGTCAGAATAAGAAGGAAGAGGAAGTGGGAGAGGGGGAGAGGGAGAGAGAGAGAGAGAGAGAGAGAGAGAGAGATCTATCAGTTGCCTCCCATTCACATCCTGACCAGAAATGGAAACTGCAACCTAAGTATGTGCCCTGAAGAAGGATCAAACCCACAACCTTTTTGTATATGAGATGATGCTCCAGTCAAGTGAAGCACACAGCCAGGGCTACAAATCACTTTTTTTTTTTTTTTTAAGATTTTATTTCATTATTTTTAGAAAGAGGGGAAGGGAGAGAGGCAGAGAGGGAGAGAAGGAGAGAGACATCAATGTATGGTTGTGTTTCACCTGCCTCCAGCCACAGACCTGACTGGAGACCTGGTTTGCAACCTGGTTATGTGCCCTGGCTGGGGAATCGAACCTGCGACCTTTGGGTTTGCAGGCCGGCGCCTTATCCACTATGCTACCAGCCAGGGCCCAAATCACTTTTTTTAATTACCAAAACTGTTTTTGCTTTCTCAGATTTTTTGTTGTATTTTTCATAATTCTTATTGTAGATATTTTAAAGTTTTATTCTCATTGTAACTCCTCTCCTTTGAATTACCAAGTTTCCTTAACTAATTCATAAATCACATGTTCACTCATTTCAGAAAGTGTAGAATTATCTCTCAGAACCATTGTCAGTAAAGTTGTTGGAGCCTGTCAGGTGATGGTGGCTTTGCAGAAGAATGAGGTAAGTTTATTAACATTTAAGCACTGGAAAAACAACTGTACTAATTGGTAGAGGACTCTATGATTTCAGTTTTCTCCACATGTCAGCTTAGAGTAGCTATCATTTTTTTTTCCGCCCATTGAGAGGGGAGCAGTTTAGAACAGCAGCTACTTCAGGGGTGATGCCATCTATGAATGGAATCAGCAGAGTGTTTCAGGGATATGGTAGTGAGCAAGAAGGAAGGGTTAATCTCCACAGGTTTAGGCAATTTCTGCACTCTGCTGTTTTTCCTCTCAGAGAGCCTTAGAATCAGAGCTTCTTACTCCAGGCTAGATAAGAGCATTGTCTCCTCCCTCCTGGAGATTGAAATCACACTGCAAAGAAAGTACCTTCTCCTCTTCGTCTAGTTTCTGCAAAATCATCTGAGAAGCCTGAAGATGCCAGATGTATGGAAACTCTTCCAGGTTCCTACACTAAAACATGGTCATCTTTACATCACCTTTCCAAACCCTCCCACCCCAAAGATACATACATATTTAAGCTTTAACTTACTGGTTGATTCATCCCTGCAGGAAGTTGAGAGAAACAGAAGCAAAAAACATGTACCATGTGCTCAGGCTACCATCTTCCCAGAATCCTTCCTTTGGGAGGTTAAATAAATACACTAAAATCCTCTTAAAGGCAGAAATGTTAGGTAGTTTTTCTGAGTTTTTAATTTAATTAATTAGTTAATTTTAAAATATTATTCATTATTTACAGAGAGAAGGGCAGGGAGGGAGGAAGAAAGGGAAAGAAACATCATTGTATGGTTGCCTTTCACCTGCCTCCAGCTGGGGGCCTGGCTGAAGACCTGGCTTGCAACCTGGTTATGTGCCCTGACTGGGAATTGAAACAGCAACTTTTGGGTTAGCAGGCCAGCACCTATCCACTGAACCAACAGTCAAGGTGAAATGTTAGGTAGTTTTTAAAAGCAAATTGGATGACGATTGTATGATGAAACTTCAGTAGATAATTCCTTAATAGCACTGATGGCATTCTAAACATGATTCATAACTGGTAAGTGGGTGAGCCAAGCCAAAACACAGACCTTGGAACTAAAAACTAAGAAATATGGTCACATTAGCACTAGAAATTGATTTTTCTCAAGCTGTTTGCCAATTTTGTATTGATTAGTTGTTGTCCTTGAAAATCAAGATATTATTGATGTGCATCAAGTACTTTGAGTTCTCAAGAAATACACGTGGATTTTCATGAATTACAAAATAGAATAAGACCATGGTAGACTGGTCTATGCAGTTCTTATTGTTTACATTTCTTAAGTAACTGTGCATCTTTCTCTCCTTATTAACAGATACCACCTAGTTTATGAAACCTTTCTGATTCCCAAATCATTTCTAAGGCTTTGAGAAGTAGTTTGGAATAGTATCATGAAAAACCATCTTAGGAGATGCTTAACCTACCTTAGGGTCTTGAGTATCCTAGTTCTTTAGTTGATCAATAGAAACACCCCAGAAGATGTATTGTTAAAAGTATAAAGCACTTAAGCCCATAATTTTCTTCTGCTGTGAATGTAATTGGCTCCCAATTTAAGCAAAAGCATTTGGATAACATAAGAGAATTGAACACTGCCCCTCTTTGGATACAGAAATAAGGAATGAGAACATTCTACATAAAATCAGAAAGAAAGAGTGGTATGGTAGAAATAATGATAAAATTAGAACAAGAGATATGTTTTCAAGATTAATTGATTTACTACCACTATTACTAAAAGCACACAGAATATCACTAAATATTAAGGAAACTTACCAAATGGCCTAAGCATTCTGCAGAAGAGCCAGAAGTCTATAATATTGAACAACTGAACAGAAAGAATATACTTTCCCTTCTTCCAGTAATAAAATGGAAGTTTTTGTTTTTCTTTTCTAAGTTTGAATGATATTAAAGAGGCTCAGGTGGCCCTGAGAGCCTTGAAATTGAGATTATTATGTAGAGATGTCAACTAGAGAAGTCACCCTAAGGTTCAACTTAATTGGTTTCTGTCTACAGGACTCCATATTATTTATCCCAATATGATTCCAAAATTCTCAGCTTTCCTGTAAAGTAGATGTTCCTGAAGATTACCTCCTGCTTACTAGACCAAGGTTCTATTAGTGAAAACATTTTATAATCTTTGTTGCTTTCATTTTAGCTCAGCAGGATTCAGGAAGGGAAAAGGGGTAAGTAGTTAGGGTGGATTTAAGGGACACAGGGCTATATATCATTGATAGGTACTTTTAAAAATGTTGTTGTGTGGTTCCCACTTGTCCTGATTCTAAAAGTCTGCCATTATACTGAACATCAATAACCTGCTTAGAATCTAGCAAGACAGACCTTTGATCTGTAATTCTACTTTTAGAGTCCCACTTTGGCCCTCCCTAAACTGTAACCTAGTACACAAAGTGAGGCATGCATGGGGCCAAGGGGTTCTGAGAATCCTAATTTGAGCCAGGATTTCCAGATTTTTATAAAAGTATGTTTGTCAAGATAAGAGAATAAAACATTTTATTCTTTGCTAACATGATTTAGATCATTCATATTTTTAGATAAATAGTGTGTGGGCCTTCATTTACATTCTTGAGCTGGCTGCACAAATGGTAGGAGCAGACCTGCTTGGCATTATTCTATGTGGGCAACAGAAAACTCTACCTGATCAATTCCTCTCCCATATCAGAACAAAGCTTTCAACTGGAGTCTGGCTCTGGCTCTCACATTAATTAACCTAAGGACCTTGGCATATTACTTCCTCTGAGTCTATTTTCCCATCTACCAAACAAGGAGGTTGGACAAGTTCTTGCAGTTCTTCCAGCAGTAATAATGGCAAAAAGTGAATAGCTATATTTTGCTTTTTAGGGCTTAATGTTGGCATCTTTAAATTCCTTTGAACCAAGGCTTCTGTATGTAAAGCAGTGTGCATTCTCAATACACATTTGTTTTGAGAGCATGCAATGGAGTGGCTAGACTAGGTTTCAACAATTTGTACATATGAAAAATAATGTGATCTCATTGATAACTTCAGTTTCACTAGCTTCTAGTTAAGGCAAGGGCCTCTACCTTCCTCAAAATTTCACCCAACTATTTATGGGCACCCCAGGGTTTCTCCCTGCTAGGACACTCTAGGATATATACTGATCATCTGTTAAGTTCTGCTGGAGAATCCCTTTCCCCTGACCCTCCACACTGCACCTGTGGCCCCTTTGAATGACAGACAATATGATAAGTAGTGCCAGGCCATCATCTCCCGTTGCTTCCAAGGCTACAGTCCTGCAGAACAAGCTGCAACCATGGTGCACATTTCACTGACAGAGAAGGAATGACCCCCTGTTCTTCATTCCTTTTTAAAATATTTTATTATTTTTAGAGAGAGGGGAAGGGATAGATGCAGAGAGGGAGAGAGACATCAATATATGGTTGCCTTTTAACTGCCCCCAGCTACGGACCTGGCTGGAGACTTGGCTGGAGACCTGGCTTGCAGCCTGGTTATGTGCCCCGGCTGGGAATTGAACCAGTGACCTTTGGGTTCATAGGTGAGCACCTTATCCACTGTGCCACCAGCCAGGGCTATCTTATTTATTCATTTATGTCAAGGGTTGGTAAACTTTTTTTTCCCTAAATGACCAGATAGTAAATTGTTTACAGCTTTGTGAGCCATAACATCTGTCACACTATTGAACTTTGAAAGCCAAAGTATAAGCATATGGATCGGACTGTGCTCCAGTAAAACTTCATTTACAAAAATAGATTACAGGTTGAATTTGGCCTGTAAGTCATAATTTGCTGACCTCTACTCTATTGCCCTCATGATATTAGTGCTATTTATATCTTTATTTTACAGACAAGAAGACTGAAGCTTAAAGAGGCCAAGCAGTTCACCCAAGATCACAGATACTATGAAAGGGAATGAGGATTTGAATCTAAACAGTCTGATTCCAGAGCTCACACCTTTTAGGACTGAGTTATTTCTGGTAACTGGAAGTAAGTTAGAGACTAATTTCATGTGAAAAACTTAAGAGCTGAGTCCTGCCTGTGAACCTGAATTGCATGTGAGCTTGATGTTTCCTTCCTTAGTCATCATCACCAACACAGTTTGTAATATACTAATCATCTGTTAAAGAAAAAAAAAGCCAGTAATAAATAAAAGGTCATGTTCTCACTTTGAAATATCAGCAAAGGGTGTTGTATGTTCCAGCTAACAACCTTTAATGGAAAAATACAGTATTCATGACTTCTTAATTGCTCTAATGATATGATCTCAATTTCTACTCATTAATTTCCTTCCCATAATGGTCCCTCAAGCCAGTTTTTTTCATAAGAAGACATGAGTCAGGAATAATAATAATGAGGATAATGATGATAATAATTCTATTAGTAACAACACATTTATATAGTATTACTCTATACCACTTGCTCTTCTAAACACTTTGAAGATATTAATTCATTTCATCTTCACTGCAACCAGATGAAGGATCTAAATTCTAAGTGGTAAGTAGCTTGGACAAGGGTAAAATACCAGTAAGTGGCACAACTGGAATTTAAGTCTAGCTGCTAGCCTGGATCCAGAACTCATGTTTTTAATTACTATGCATGATAGCCTTTCTAGGAGGATTTTAAAATATAGTAAAAACTACAATTTGTCATTTTGGTAGGTCACCTCTGTGTAGATAGAATCTAAACTGTATTTTCTGGTTGATTATGGAACACTACAATACATTTGTCAGTATTAGAGGTGTTGTAATGTCCCTTGAGTGTGAAGGCATGGGCAAAGCCCTGTTGCCAGTCTTTTGACATTGCTAGTATGTGCAGATGCCAGTGTACACTTCCTTGAGACAATTTAAATAAGTGATTGAGAGTGTGTGTGTGTGTGTGTGTGTGTGTGTGTGTGTGTGAATGGAGGTGGAGATAGAGTATTAGGCACCTCAGGAATGCCCAGGCACATGGATGAGAGGGATATTAACATTTTTATGTAAAACCATTTTCCTTTCTCACCTTAACAGATTTCTCTCTAAAAAATTTACTCCCTTAAGCATTAGAGCAGATAGTGTTGCTGGATCACTAATAAATCATTGGAATTTACCATTTTCCTACATGCAATAACTTCTTACTGCTAGCACCTGTGTCTCTTTGCCTGCAAGCTCTCTCTGCCCACAAGCATGGCAGGGTGTAAGTGCCAGGGACCTAAGCAATAATAGATGAGAGTTGGTGTCTAATGAGAAAAATAGAACCAGAGACATGGAAACAGAGAACAGACTGATAGCTATAAGGTGCAGGAGGCGGAGGGAGAATGGTGGAAGGAAGAGGAAGGGACTGGTCAAAGCACATATATGAATGATTCATGGACGTGGACAATGGAGAGGGGACTGGCTATGGCTGAGATGGGTGGGCTGAGTTGAAGGGGGCCGGAGGGGAAAAAAACTGAAACTGAGACAACTGTAATAAAATAAACAATAATAAATAAATAAATAAATGCCCCAGCACCATTGCTCTTCATGCAAAATAATTCTGAGGCATATGTACTACATTGGCTTTCAGAACTCGTCAGAGGATTCAGTTCTAGTTGTCCACAATGGAAATTGGCTTGATAATTTTACCAGTCAGGATTCTACCAAAGGGGAAAATACAACCAGTATGATATATATCATGGCCTGGCAAGCCTGAAATCCATAGTTCAGGCCTTCAGGATGGACAAGCTGAAAACTCTCAGGCAGGAGCTGGTACTTCTTGCACTTTAAAAGTCCATTTAGGAAGACTTACCTCACCACCCCCTCTCCTGTTTGGAAAAGATAATTCTCCTCTCAGCCTTTTCACATCTGTCTTGTACCTATAGGTTAGCACCTATTTCCTGCTTGAGGATAACCACTGTTATTTTTTTGGTTCCTATCTTAGGTTTCAGTATCTGACCCAAGATGTTCAATAAATGTTTGAATGAACCCAGTCAGCCCCTTCAATTACACCATTCCTCACTTTTTTTTTTTTTGAATTGAGAAAACTAGCATATGGTCGTGTCATAATTTTCATGAAGTGAATATTATCTCCCATACACACATTTCAGGCCAAACTTTTCTTCTGTGTATCTACATTAGTTGGGGCATTTTTAAAAATGGAAGGAAAAATTTCATATGTTGCCATCTTCCATATCATCCTCCTGGCTCCACTCTCCAAAATAGCCAGCAAGTTTATTATACAGTATTTGTAAATTTGCAAATCTCTCACAGCTCTCACAAGTAAGAATGGCATTAATTTATAAGAAATTGGCAATTTGCTGGTGGCAACATGCTAGGAAGATAAAGACGGTGAGTAGTTGCTAATTCATTAAACCATCCCCTGGAGTTCTCCATTTTAAATATAAATGATTGCTAAAAATGATTTTCTAATTGGTAGGCTCAGTTGAAACATGAAAACTTTTTTGAAAGATTTTACTCATTACTTTTAGGGAGAAGGGCAGGGAGCAAGAAAGAAAGGGAGAAAAACATCAATGTATGTTTGCCTTTCACCTGCCTCCAGCTGGGGACATAGCTGGAGACCTGGCTTACAATCTGGTTATGTGCCCTGGCTGGGAATCGAACCAGCAACCTTTGGGTTCACAGGCCTCTGCCAATCCACTGAGCCAACAGCCAGGGCAAAATATGAAAACTTTTAAGGCATTGTCTACATATGTGGGACCTACCTGCCCTTATCCTGCTCCCACCAGGTACCCTTTTCCCAGAAGAGAGATCCATTTCAGCCTTACCTGTAGGAACACCTTATCACAGGCTTTGGGATCTAACCTCATGTGTGCTGTGTAAATGTGAGGAGAAACTGGATTAAAGATGATGAAGGGGTTAACCAAAGAACATTTATGCACAACTCAGGGGCATGGGCAACAATATGGGGATTGACTTAGGGAGGGAGAGGATGGGATTGGATAGATGTGGAGAAAGGGAGGAAGAGTGGAACAACTGTTCCAGCATAAACAATAAAAATAATAGATGATAGATAGGTAAATAAATGTGAGGAGATGGGATGGAGACCTATCCTAGTACAAATCATAAATATTAATGTTCAAGTTACAAGAGGGAAAACCTGGCCTATTCTTAATGTGAATGATATTTCTCTCTTCATTATTCCAGCAAAGCTAACAATAATAGCAGCAGCTACTGTTCATCAAGCACAGTTTGCCAGGCACTGTGCTGAGATGTTTACATACATGACAGCAGCTAATCTTCACAATCAGCCCATGTGATAGATTAAGTGAGCCCCATTATGCTGCTGACAAAGCTATGGTTGTATAGATAATAAATTTGAGGAACTTTAAAGAACTTGAGTTTAATTCTTAGAAAATATGATTTAAATGAGATTTTTCAGTCTGGCTCTAATCTTTTGATTAAATTTTGAACCTGAGTCTCTGTCTTGGTTAAATAAACAAACACACAAACAAACCCAAATACATAGACAACAATATAGTGATTACCAGAGAGAAAGGTGGGTGGGGAAGGTAGAAGAGGGTAAAGAGATAAATGGCGACAGAAAGAGACTAGGCTTGGGATGATGAACACCCAATACAATATTCAGATAATGTATTATAAATTATTACACTTGAAACCTATATAATTTTATTAACCAATGTCATCCCAATGACAATATGCATTTTTAAAATGTTGTTGAAAATAATGTCTCTAACTTTAATTTATGGAGGCCCTCCTAAGTGCTTTGTGCTCTGTGTTTCACTAACTAAATGATGGTGCCAAGATTAAAACCAAAGCCAATCTGCACCAGAGCTTAGAATCATCCCACAGCAGAATGGACTCTTGTTTCCCCAAGAATGAGGCTTAGTTTTGCTTTCTGCAGTTATTTTGGTAACTGTGACCTTGGCTAGGGACTAGCCATGTGACTGAGGGCGGGTTACTATTCCAGCTCCCGCAGCCTGTATTCTAATTCTGAGCTAACAAGATCTGCTGAGCATCCCCTCCCCAAGCAATGGGCTCTACTCCCTCCTATCACCTGACTTTATTCTCCCATGTCTGCTTGGTCTCCCCTCTCATGTACATCTACCTTGCCTAAAAGTAACTGACACCTCCAGTAGTGGATACCGCACTGGAGATCAAAGCCCCAGCTTTTCTGCTTTACTCCCCCAACTTTTGAGGTCTGAGAACCCATTCTGAAGAACTAGGATCAGACTTGGGCTTGAAGGTCTATATATTAATAAATAAAAAGTCAAGAAATGAAGACTATCTTCCATATCTGACTCAAATATCACTTTGGAAGTGATTAGACTCCTAAAATGCTTTATATTTACTTCTCCGGGGTAGACTAAAATTACTGTCATATTTAAGCATAGATAGATTACATATATATACCTATCTATATAGATACAAAAAAATACATTTTTAGATGTTGTTGAAAATTATATATATAATCTTACACTTGAAACTCTCCATTTATTTATTTATTTATTTATTTATTTATTTATTTTATTACATCCATCCCATTTCCCCTCCCACTGCCCCCTTCCCCACCCACCCACTCACCCCCAAAGTTAATCCCACTTGTTGTCTATGTCCATGGTTCTTCCATACTAGTTCCTTGACTAAACTGCTCCCTTTCTTTGCCTCTTCCTTTCCCCATCAAACTCCCCACTCCTCTATGCCCACTGGATATCTATTCATTGTATTCATGTACCTGGTTCTGTTTTACTTATTTGATTGTTTTGTTCATTATTATCCTGGAGTGGGTGAGATCATATGGTATTTGTCTTTCACTGAATGGCTTATTTCACTAAGCATAATACTTTCTAGTTCCATTCCTGTTGTTGCAAAGGTTAGGAGTTCCTTCTTTCTTGCTGCTGTGTAGTATTCCATCATGTTAATGTACCAAAGTTTTTTGATCCAATCATCCACTGATGGGCACTTAGGCTGTTTCCAGCACTTGGCTATTGTAAATAGTGTTGCTATGAACAAAGGAGTACATAGCTTCTTATGAATTGGTGTTTCAGGGTTTTTTGGGTATAGTTCTTGTAGTGCAACTGCTGGATCAAAAGGCAGCTCCATTTTAACGTATTAAAGGAAACTCCATAATATTTTCCATATTGGCTGCACCAGCCTGCATTCCCACCAAAAGTGCACCAGGGTTCCCTTTTCCCCACATCCTCGCCAGCACTTGTTGTTTGTTGATTTGTTGATGATTGTCATTCTGACAGGTGTGAGATGGTGTCTTATTCAGGTTTTAACTTGCATCTCTCTGAAAGCTAGTGATGTTGAGCATTCTTTCAAATGACTTTGGGCCCTTTGTATGTCTCCCTCAGTGAGATGTCTGTTCAGTTCCTTTGCCCATTTTTGAAGGGGGCTGTCTGTCTCCTTGGTGTTGAGTCTCATAAGTTCTTTATGCATTTTGGATATCAAACTCTTGTCTGAGGTATCATTGGCAAATATATTTTTCCATACAGTTGGTTCCCTTTTAATTTTGCTGGTGTTTTCCTTAGCTGAACAGAAACTTTTCAGTTTGATATGGTCCCATTTGCTTCTTTATTCTTTGATTTCCTTTGTCCTTGGTGAAGTATCAGTAAACATATTTCTACGTAGGATATCCAAAAGTTTATTTTCTACATTTTTCCCCAGGACCTTTATGGTGGCATTGCTTATGCTTAAGTTCTTTATCCATTTTGAGTTTATTCTGGTATATGGTGTAAGTTGGTGTTCTAGTTTTATTTTTTTGCATGTTGCTGTCCAGTTCTCCCAACATCTCTTGTTGAAGAGATTGTTTTCACTCCATTTGATGTTCCTTCCCCCTTTGTTGAATATTAATTGACCATAGAGTCCTGAGATTATTTCTGGGCTCTCTATTCTGTTCCATTGATCTATATGTCTATACTTATGCCAATACCAGACAGCTTTGATGATAGTATCCTTGTAATATTATATGATGCCCGGTATTGTGATTCCGCCTACCTTGTTCTTCTTTCTCAAGATTGCGGTGGATTTTGGTGGGCATCTTGGCTCCATATAAATTGTGGAAGTATTTTTTCTATTTCTGTAAAGTCTGTCATTGGTATTTAAAATGGGATTGCATTAAATCTATAGATTGCTTTGGGTAGTATAGACATTTTCATGATGTTAATTCTTCCCATCCATGAACATGGTATATGCTTTCATTTTTTTTGTATCTTCCTTAATTTCTTTCTTCAATGTTCTGTAGTTTTCTGAGTACAAATCTTTTACCTCCTTGGTTAAGGTTATTCCTATGTACTTTATTTATCTTGTTGCTATAGTAAATGGGATTTGTTTTCTAACTTCTATCTCTGATGTTTCATCATTGGCATACAAAAATGCTTTTCATTTCTGGATATTGACTTTACATCCAGCTATTTTGCTAAATTTGCTTATTAGGTCAAGTAAGTTTTTGGTGGAGCCTACCTGGTTTTGTGTACACACTATCATATCATCTCCAAATCATGACAATTTGACTTCCTCCTTTCCAATTTGGATACCGTTGATTCCTTTTTCTTCTCTGATAACTATGGCTAGAACTTCCAAAATGATGTTGAGCAGAAGAGGAGAAAGTGGATAGCCTTGTCTCATTCCTGATCTTAGGGGGAAAGCTTTTAGTTTTTGCCCATTGAGTATGATGTTGGCTTCAGGATTCTCATAGATGGCCTTTATGATGTTGAGGTATCCTCTCACTATTCCCATTTTTCTGAGTGTTTTTTTTTTTTTTTATCATAAATGGTTGCTGTACTTTATCAAATGCTTTTTCAGCATCTACTGATATGAACGTATGGTTTTTGTGTTTCACTTTGTTGATGTGGTGTATTACATTTATTGATTTGCAAAATTGTACCATCTTTGCATCCCTGGGATGAAACTCATTTGATCATGGTGTATGATCTTTTGAATGTATTGCTGGATTATTGGTTGGCCACTATTTTGTTGAGAATCTTAGCATCTATGTTCATCACAGATATTGGCTGATAGTTTTCTTTTTTAGTTGTATCTTGACTTGGTTGTGGGATTAGAATATTGGCCTCAGAGTAAGAATTTGGGAGTCTTCCACCTTATTGGATTTTTTGGAATAGGTTGAAAAGGATAGGAGTTCTTCTCTAAATGTTTTGTAGAATTCACCTGTGTAGCCATGTGGCCCAAGGCTCTTGTGCTTTGGGAGATTTTTGATCACTTCTTCAATTTCATTAGTTCTTCTTGGTCTATTCAGGCTTTCTGCTTCTTTTAGGTTTAGTTTTGGTAGATTATACATTTCCAGAAATGTATCCATTCCACCCAGGTTGTCATATTTCTTGTTATATAGTTGTTTGTAGCAATTTCTTACAATCCTTTGTATTTCTGAAGTATCAGTTGTGATTTCTCATCTGTCATTTCTGATTTTGTTTATTAGGGTCCTCTCTCTTTTCTTGATGAGTCTGGTTAAAGGCTTGTGCATTTTGTTTATTTTTTCAAAGATACAGCTCCTAGATTTATTGATTCTTCAACTTGTAGTTTGAGTCTCTAAGTTACTTAATTCTGCTCTGATCTTGATGGTTTCCTTCCTTCTACTTGCTATGGGCTTTGTTTGTTGTTGCTCCTCTAGTTCTTGAAGCTGTATGGTTAGGTTGTTTGTATAAGCTTCTTTTGACCTTTTTAGGTAGGCCTGCATTGCTATGGATTTCCCTCTGAGGACTGCCTTTGCTGTTTCCCACAGGTTTTGGACTGTTGTGTATTCATTGTCATTTGTTTACAGAAACTTTTTTATTTCATCTTTGACCTCATTGTTAACCCATTTATTACTTAAAAGCATGTTATTCATTTTCCATGAGTGAGAGTGTTTTTGTTTTTTTGTTTTTTTTCCATTGAGATTGGTTTCTAGTTTCAATCCATTGTGATCTGAGAAGATGCTTGATATGGTTTCAATTTTCCTGTATTTGTGGAGGCTTGTCTGTGACCTACCATGTGATCTATCTTTCAGAATGTTCCATGTGCATTTAAAAAGAATGTGTATTTTGCTTCTTTAGGGTGAAAGGTTATGTATATATCAGTTAGGTCTATTTCCTCTATCATGTTGTTCAATACCACAACATCCTTGGGGATTTTTTTGTTTGAAAGATCTGTCCATTGTTGAAAATGGGGTATTAAGATCCCCTACTATTAGTGTGTTGCTGTCTGTAACCTTCTTGAAGTCCTCCAAGATTTTCCTTATATATTTTGGAGCTCCTATGTTGGGTGCATATATGTTTACCAGAGTTATTTCTTCTTGATGGATTGTTCCCTTAAGTATTATGAAATGTCCTTCTTTATCTCTTTTTATGGCCTTCATTGTAAAATCTATTTTGTCTGAAATAAGTATTGCTACTCCAGCCTTTTTTCATATCCATTTGATTAATATATATTTTTTCATCCATTCACTTTCAATCTGTGTCGATCTTTTGGTCTGTGGTGGGTCTCTTGAAGATAGCATATATGTGGGTCATGTTTTCTTATCCATTTCGGCTACTGTATGTCTTTTGATTGGCACATTTAATCCATTTACATTTAATATTATTATTAATTAATACTTATTTATTGCCATTTTACCCCTTTGTACCTGTGTTCCTTTTTGTCTCTCTCTGTTTCTTCATTTAATTTTTTTAAAGCAGACCCTTTAGCATTTCTTGCAATGGTAGTTTGGTAGAGATGTATTCTTTTATTCTTCTGTTGTCTGTGAAACTCCTTATTTCTCCTTCCATTTTGATTGACAGCCTTGCTGTGTAGAGTGCAGGCCTTTGTTTCCCATTACTTGGAATATTTTTTGCCATTCCCTTCTGGCTATTATTGTTTCTGTGGAGTAATCATTTGATAGCCTTTTTGGAGCTCCCTTATATGTTATTTGTTATTTCTCTCTTGATGCTTTTAGGATTCTCTCTTTGTCTTTGAAATTTGCCATTTTAATTATAATGTCTTGGATTGGTTCTGTTTGGCTTTATCTTCATTGGGACCCTCTGTGCTTCCTGAACTTGGGTAACGTTTTCAATCATCATGTTAGGGAAATTTTCTATCATTCCTTTTTTGAACAGTTTTTCCATTCCTTGTTTCTCTTTTACTTCTGGTATCCCTATGATATGGATATTAATATGTTTCATGTCCTGCAACTCTCTTAAAACCTCTTCATTCTTGTTCAGCCTCCATTCATTTTGTGGCAATGTCTTGGAATATTTTTCTATGTTGTCCTCCATCTTGCTGATCTGACCCTCTGCTTCCTCTAGACTACTGTTGATTTGTTCACTTGTATTTTTCAATTCAGAAATTGTATTCTTCATTTCCTACTGGCTTTAACTCATAGTTTCTAAATATTTTTTAATGCTTGTATAGTTCTCAGTAAGTTCCTTGTAGCTTCCCCCAAGTGCTTTGTAGTTCCCACGGAGTTGTGTAGTTTTCTTTGAGCTGGCTGAGCTCATTGAGCTTCTCTACTATCATTATTTTGAATTTTATATATGATCGTTTGCTTGCCTGTGTTTTATTTAGTGATCTTTCTGGGGGTTCCTCCATTCTTTTTGGTGATGGACTGATTCTGTTTTCCCCATTTTTGGTGTCTGTTGTTGCTTGTTTTTGTCTTGGATTAATCTGCTTTGATTCCTTGCCTTCGTGGAGCATCTTTCTGTGTTAGGAGATTTGTGTAGTTCAGTGTTACAGTCTCCTAGATTTCCTCAACTTATTGCTTTGGGGTGGCCCTTATGTTGTTAACTTGGGCTGTCTGGTTGTATTTTGGATTTGTTGTATGTATTGCTCCTTTCCCTCCAGGTGGCTGATTGAGAAAGACTCCTTCTATCACATCTCATACACTGAGTTTGAGCTGCTCCTACTCTCATGTAAGTCTCTGCAGCCTCTGGGCTGTGCACCCCTGAGTCTAGATGCTCACTGCTCCAATTTGCAGGGACCTCCAGAGGTCTCGTGCTCCCTAACCTATCCTCTAGCTGCTCTTGCACTTGAGAACATCATCAGCATTGCTCTCTTCTCTGTCGTCATCTTTCTAGGTCTATCAAAATTCTCCATGTAGACTATATTAGGTAGGGTCTACAGTCATGAGTACGCAAAACATAGTTTATACTTGTATTATTATTTATTATTGTATTATTTTCCATACAAACAACTGTAAACCTATTTTCTCCCACCCTATATGCCCTGTTAGGGCAAAAATGTGGTAAATTTATATATGTAATACTCAAGGAAATATAAAAGTGGGGGAAAACTAGGTATCTTAAATGTAATTTCCTCAATGACTCGAGCCATCTTCATTCAAGTTACTAAATTCACAAATATTTTTAATTTTTAAAGAAAAACACTTTCTTATACACAAATATTATTAATATTTAAAACCACGTGAAAACCAGGTAATATGTTAAACACACTAAAATTAACTCAGCGAAGAGTATAGCTTATGCTAAAGAATGATATGAAATGATAAATATTTGTCTAAGATTTCTAAAGTTTTTGACTTTGTAAACTCTTAGTCAACCTGAGAAGTCCAATCTATTAAAAGAATTAGTTCTATACTGAGAATTCTCACTAACGATTTACTATCATCAGTGAATGACTAGATAATCAAGTGAAATTCAGTTAATGTCTACACAGAGTAATCAAGTACACAATGATCAAGAAGAAATTCACTGATTATGTATTGATCCATTTTACCTGAGTCATTTTTTTTGGGACACAAAAAATTTCTGCTATTACATATATGAAAGAAATCATAGTTGCCTGCCACACACTGACAATACTGTCAGTTTCTAGTTGATTATAAATAAAAAATTTCCCTCCCTATTACCAGTTCCATAAATGGGCTTATTTTCTAACTATAATCACCTAAGTCTTTGTAATTTAAAAGCATAGTTTTCTACCTTCAGTTTCATAAAGACTTTTATAGCAGGCACAATACACTCCAGGGGGTAAATAATGTAAAATATCCTTGGTACTTGCAAAGGTTACTTCATTAATTAGAAAGAAAAACTATAAAACAGTCTATTTTCTACAACCTGTTCACAGAAAATGCCATAGATGTGCACTTAAACTTATCTGGGTGTACATAAAATTGTATCCCATTTTACATGTAAAGAGTTTTACAAGAAAAGCATTATTATAAAGTTTATAAGGAAAATAGCAGATCCTTTCCTGTCCTTCACAAACTGATCATTCCTCTGGGAGACAACCACTTTCAACCTCTTTGGCACTTTCCATTTCAGTATATAACATCCTTACTGCTACTTTTTGTTTTCTTTCCTGTTTCCAATACTATCTGTTGCCTTTCTGTTAGTTTGTAAACTAGTCCCTGTTCATGTAAGGCAAGAAGAGACCAAAGAAAGAGGGAGACCAATCCAAATTGATAGGTGGTAGTTTTAATAAGCTAGGGAACTTACCAGTGGATCTCCCTCACCTACCTACCTGCCAGAGTCTTAAAAGTTTTAAATGGGTTCAATCATATATCCCATCCATATGGTCTCTAAGAGCTTCCACTGGGGAAAACAGTAGAGCATACAATCCAAGTATAGGAGAGGGGCTGAGTAGCTTCTGACTGCCTGGGTCCAGCTCCAGGTAAACCATTGATTATACTCTCTTGATCACTTCCTCCAACAATTCCTACTGTAAAAGATGAGGATTCATCACCCTTAGGATTTCTTCTCCACTCCAACTTTTAAACACACATCTTCTAATTAGTACTTTTCCTCTTATATTTAGGAAAGATCAAGTCATTTGTATTATTATTAAAATACAACTTGTATGAGCATATCTGGTCAAGGTGGTGGCATAGTCAGACTTGGCTCATCTCTTTGCACAATCACATAAAAATTACACCTAAAACATAAAACAACCATCAACCAGAACCATCAGAAATTGAGTAGAATGGAAATCTGACAAGTACAGAATTAAAGAAACCACATCCACTGAGACAGGAGGGGAAGAGATAAGGAATGTGTTGGTCTCTCACCCATGTGTGGTGGATAAAAATTTGGGAAAAGGAGATTCAAGGTGGCGGTAGTTATAAGTGGAGCTACACCAACCTCCCCCAGGACCAATCTGGAATTACAACTTAATTGGAGAGAAATCATCTGGAATAACCAACAGAACACTAGCTGTAGAGAAGCCTAATAACCATAGAAATAACATCAGAGGCCACTTCCTCACAACATGACTGGTATTGAAGATATATATATGAAAGGGCTGGCTGGACTCCCACGGATAGCAGCTGAAGGGGCAGAGAAACATCTCAGTGGCCAGGGGTTCCACCTGAGAAGGGTGAAAGGTGAGCTGTGGGGTTTTCCTACACTGAGAAAGTTAGAGACATGGAGAATTTTTTTCTGAAGATTGTATTTATTATTTTTAGAGAGAAGGGAAGGGAAAGAGGCAGAGAGGGAGAGAGACATCAATGCATGGTTGCCTTTCACCTGCCTCCAGCTACAGAGCTGGCTGGAGACCTGGCTTGCAACATTGTTATGTGAGCTCTGGCTGGGAATCAAACCAGTGACCTTTGGGTTCACAGGCTGGTGCCTTATCCACTGTGCCACCAGCCAGGGTGAGACACAGAGAATCCTTAAAGGCATCATGCATGAAAATACATGGGCACCCACTTACCTTGGGCTCCAGTAGAGGTAGGACAGAGTGGATTAGAGATGCTTAAGGAGAGTTGGGGGCAGTGGCTTTGAGGAGAGAAATGAGGGAGCAGCTGACAAGGTCCCAGTGCTGACCCATCCCCCATACTGCAGCAAGGCCACTCTTTTCCAAGTGGTGGCAGCCTAAAAGGAATAGCCCCACCCGTAGAAATTAATCTGCCCTGCCCAGTGGTGCTTAAACCTGCCCACTGATCACAGATTGATTGGATTAACAACTGAATCTACCGCCCCAACCCAAAGGTGCCCAAGGCTGACTGCAATCACAGGTTGATTGGATTAACAAATGAAGGAGACCAAGACAGTTAATCTCTGATGTTGTCCAACAAGCTGACTAGGCCCAGACTGGGACATGATCTGACATCACCATGGGCTGATCCAGGAAATACCCAGGAAATAAAGAAAGTGCTCCTCTACAATCGGATTCAAGATGAAGTGGGTGGAGTGACATTCAGTTAGCTAGCCAGAGGGAAGGATCCACCAAAGAGCAACATAACAACCAAAATGCAAGTACAGCCAGACAGACCAAATAAATGGCATAAAGGGCAGCCCAAGAGCATCAAGATCAGGAGATCAAGAAGACTGCACCTCTGAGTCCCACTGATCTCCTGCCACAGAAGGTCACAATACAAAGACAGGATGTCAAAGCAGACCAGTCTAAGAAGCAAAACAAGTAAGAAGAGTAACCTAAAATTAGGAGAAAAAGAAACAAACCCCCAGTGAAAGAAAAGGTGGAATCCCCGGAAAGAGTGCTAAATGAAATAGAGGCAAGCAAATTATCAGACATGGAATTCAAAATAATGATGATAGAGAAAGAAGGTCATTGAGCTCAGCCAGCTCAAAGAAATCTATAAACAACTCCAGGGGAACTATGAACAACTCCAGGAAACTACAAGGAACTTACTGAGAACTACACCAGCATTAAAAAGGACATAGAAGAGTTCTGGCAAGATGGCAGAGGGGTAAGTGAAGCTGCACCAATCTTCTCCCAGATCACATCTGGAATTACTATTTCTTGAGAAAAAGTCAGCTGGAATTTCCAACAGAACATCAGCTGGAAAGAAGTCCTATAACCACAGACAGAACAGAAGAGGCCACTTCATCACAACATGATTGGTAGGAATCATGGAAATTTGAGAGGGCTGGCTGGGCCCCCACTGGAGGCAGCAGCCAAAGAGACAGAGTTGGGGATCCACCTGAGAAAGGTGAGTTCCGGTCCCCCAGCTGGGGGTCCCAGCTATAGTAACATGGCAGAGAGCAGAGCAGCATCCAGCGGAGAAGGGCAGAAAGCCATGGAGTTTGCTGGCCTGAGAGAGTGATGAAGACAGAGAACTACTAGGGTGACCATAGTGACAATACATTGGCACCCACCTACCCTGGGCTCCAGCAGAGGGAGGGCAGGGAGGACTGGAGATGCATGGAGAGAGTTTGCAGCAGTGGCTTGGTCGGAAGAGGTGGGGAGGCAGCTGTGGGAATCCTGATGCTGACTCATCACCCACACCTTGGGCAAACAGTGCTGCACCAAGTAGCTTCCCATGAGGGTCCTCATAGCCCCACCCACTGGAAACAATCTGCCCTGCCCAGAAGCTCCAGAGCCTGGCACCTGATCACAATTCTGATTTATATCTAAATAAACCTCTCCTGCTCTGTCCTGTCTGAGCATAGACACAATAGTTGGCACCTGAAGAGGTATTTCTCACCCAGCAGCACCTGGGCCTGGCAATTGATAACAAACTCTCTGACTTACAGCTGGGTCAGTCAGTCAGCCCAGCATAGCAGTGTGTAAGCCTGGTGGCTGATCGTGGATTCATTGTTTTGTAACAGAGTCAATCCCTCTCGCTCAGCAGAGCCTGAGCCTGGCAGCTGATTACAGACTCTGACTTACAGCTGGGTCAGTCAGCCTGGCACAGTGGCATGCAAGCCTGGAGGCTGATCCTAGATTCATTACTTTGCAACTGAGTCAGTACTTCTTGCTCAGCAGAACCTGGGCCCAGCAGCTAATTACAAATTCTCTGACCTACAGCTGGATCAGACATTCAGCCCCACACAGTGGCAAGTGAACCTGGTGGCTGATCATGGATGCATTGGTTCACAACTGAGTTGGTTTGTCCCACCCACTGGCCTCTGGGCCTGGCAACGGATGACACATTCATTGGATTACAATTGTATATTGTTGTCTAGCCCAGATGGCTCCTGAGCCTGGTGGCTGATCCCAGATTCACTGATTTACATCTGAATCTGTCCCACCAGGCTGCACCTGAGCTGGGGGCTGATCCATTGGATTACAATTGCACCTCTCTGTCAAGCCCAGTAGGGCCTGAGTTTGGTAGCTGATTTACTGATTTACAACTGAATCACTCTGTCATCCCAAGTTGCATCTGAGCTTGGTGGAGGATCACAGACCAATAGGACTACAATTAAATCAATCCTTCCAGCCTAGTAGTTCCTTAGCCTGGCAGCTGATTACAGTCTGATTGGATTGCAACAAAACCAAAAAATGTGGAGAAAAAGAAACAGTCCATCACCACAAGGAAATGAGAAATCCCCAGAAAGATCACTAAATGAAACAGAGGCAAGCAAATTACCAGATATGGAATTCAAAATAATAATGATAGAGAAGCTCAATGAGCTTAGCCAGCTCACAGAAAACTACAATCAACTCCAGGGGAATTATAAACAACTCCGGGAAAACTATGAAGAACTCCAGGGAACCTACAAGGAACTTACTGAGAACTACATAGCATTAAAAAGGACATAGAAAATATCAGTATGAGCCAGGAGGAAATGAAGAAGACAATTTCTGAATTGAAGAATACAGTAGAAGGAATCAACAGTAAGCTAGAGGAAGCAGAACATTGGATCAGCAAGCTGGAGGACAACCTAGAAAAATATTCCAAGACAGTGCAAGAGAATAAAAAAAGGCTGAACAAGAATGAAGAGGTTTTAAGAGAGCTGCAAGCAACAAGAAACACAATAAAATCCATATCATAGGGATACCAGAAAAAGAAGAGAAACAAGGAATAGAAAACCTGTTCAAAAAAGTAATGAGAGAAAACTTTCCTAACATAATGAATGAAAATATTACTCAAGTTCAGGAAGCACATAGGGTCCCAATGGGAAAGAATCTAAACAGACCCAATCCAAAACACATTATAATTAAAATGGCAAATTTCAAAGACAAAGAGAGAATCCTAAAAGCATCAAGAGAGAAACAACAAATAACATATAAGGGGATTCCAATAAGGCTATCAAATGATTATTCAACAGAAACAATACAAGCCAGAAGGGAACAGCAAAAAATATTCCAAGTAATGGGAAACAAAGGCCTGCAACCAAGAATAATCTACTCAGCAAGGGTCTCATTCAAAATGGAAAGAGAAATAAGGAGCTTCACAGATAAGAGAAGAATAAAAGAATAAAAGAATACATCTCTACCAAACCAGCATTGCAAGAAATGATAAAGGGTCTCCTTTTAAAAAATGAAGAAACAAAGAGAGACAGAGAGAAACATAGGTACAAAGGGAAAAAAACAGCAATAAATAAGTATCAATCAATAATAACCTTAAATATATATGGATTAAATACACAAATCAAAAGACATAGGGTAGCTGAATGGATAAGAAAACATGACCCACATATATGCTACCTTCAAGAGACCCACCTCAGAACAAAAGATCGACACAGATTGAAAGTGAAGGGATGGATATATATATATATATAAGGCAATGGACATGAACAAAAGGCTGGAGTAGTAATACTTAGTTCAGACAAAATAGATTTTATGACGAAGGCCATAAAAAGAGACAAAGAAGGACAATTCATAATACTTAAGGGAACAATTCATCAAGAAGAAATATCTCTGGTAAACATATATTCACCCAATGTAGGAGCTCCG
This sequence comes from Noctilio leporinus, assembly GCA_004026585.1. Taxonomy (NCBI): domain Eukaryota; kingdom Metazoa; phylum Chordata; class Mammalia; order Chiroptera; family Noctilionidae; genus Noctilio; species Noctilio leporinus. The sequence continues at coordinate 40,572 of PVIW01007304.1, read as the reverse complement.
AAATATATAAGGAAAATCTTGGAGGACTTCAAGAAGGATATAGATAACAACACACTAATAGTAGGGGAATTTAATACCCCATTATCAACAATGGACAGATCTTTCAAACAAAATATCACCAAGGATATTGTTGCATTGAACAACACTCAAGAGGGAACGGACCTAACTGATATATGTATATAGAAACATTCACCCTAAAGAAGCAAAATACACATTCTTTTCAAACGCATATGGAACATTCTGAAAGATAGACCACATGATAAGTCACAAGACAAGCCTCCACAAATACAGGAAAATTGAAATCATACCAAGCATCTTCTCAGATCACAATGGATTAAACTAGAAATCAATCTCAAGAGAAAAAAAAAACAAAATCACTCTAACTGATGGAGACTGAATATCATGCTTTTAAGTAATAAATGGGTTAACAATGAGATCAAAGATGAAATCAAAAAGTTCCTGGGAAAAAAATGACAATGAATACACAACAACCCAAAACCTATGGTACACAGAAAGGCAATCCTCAGATGAAAATTCATAGCAATACAGGCTTACCTAAAAAGGATATAAGAAGCTTATACAAACAACCTAACCATTACAGCTGCAAAAACTAGAGGAGCAACAACAAAGCCCATAGCAAGTAGAAGGAAGGAAACCATCAAGATCAGAGCAGAATTAAATAACTTAGAGACTAAATCTAAAATTCGAAGAATCAACAAGTCCAAGATCTGGTTCTTTGAAAAAAATTAACAAAATTGACAAGCCTTTATCCAGACTCATCAAGAAAAAAAGAGAGAGAACCCTAATGAACAAAATCAGAAATGACAGAGGAGAGATCACAACTGATACTTCAGAAATACGAAGGTTTGTAAGAAATTACTACAAACAACTATAGGACAAGAAATATGAGAACCTAGGTGAAAGGGACACATTTTTGGAAATGCATAATCTACCAAAACTGAATCCAGAGAAGCCAAAAGCCTGAATAGACCAATAACAAGTAAAGAAATTGAAGAAGTAATTAAAAGTCTCCCAAAGCACAATACCCCCAGACCACATGGCTACACAGGTGAATTCTACAAAACATTTAGAGAAGAACTAACTCCTATCCTTTTCAACCTATTTCAAAAAATCCAACAAGAAGGAAGACTCCCAAACTCTTTCTATGAGGCCAATGTTATTCTAATCCCAAAACCAGGTCAAGACACAACTAAGAAAGAAAACTATAGGCCAATATCTCTAATCAATATAGCTGCTAAGATTCTTAACAAAATATTGGCCTACTGGATCCAGCAATATTCAAAAATTCTTACACCATGATTAAGTGAGTTTCATCCCAGGGATGCAAGGATGGTACAACATTTGCAAATCAATAAATGTAATATACCACATCAACAAAATGAAACACAAAAACCATATGATCATATTGATAGATGCTGAAAAAGCATTTGATAAAGTACAGCAACCATTTATGATAAAAAACACTCAGCAAAATGGGAATAGAGGGAGCATACCTTAACATAATAAAGGCCATCTATGAGAAACCTGAAGCCAACATCATACTCAATACACAACAGCTAAAAGCTTCCCCCCTAAGACCAGTAACAAAACAAGGCTGTCCAATTTTTCTCTTCTGTTCCACATCATTTTGGAAGTTCTAGCCATAGCTATCAGAGAAGTAAAAGGAATCAAAGGTATCCAAATTGGAAAGGAGGAAGTCAAACTGTCATTATTTGCATATGATATGATAGTGTACATACAAAACCTAATAGGCTCCACCAAAAACTTACTTGACCTAATAAGCAAATTTAGCAAAATAGCTGGATACAAAGTCAATACCCAGAAATTCAAAGTATTTTTGTATACCAATAATGAAACATCAGAGATAGAAGTTAGAAAACAAGTTCCATTTACCATTGCAATAAGAAAATTAAACTACATAGGAATCAACTTAGATCTCTACTCAGAAAACTCCAGAACACTGAAGAAAAAAATTAAGGAAGGTACAAATAAATGGAAGCATATACAATGTTCATGGATGGGAAGAATTAACATCATGAAAGTGTCCATACTAACAAAAGCAAACTGTAGATTCAATGCAATCCCAATTAAAATACCAATGACATACTTCACAGAGATAAAAAATATACTTCAAAAATTTATATGGAGTCAAAAACACCCAGGAATAGCCTCAGCAATCTTGAGAAAGAACATGGTAGGAGGAATCACAATACCAGACATCAAACTATACTACAAGGCTACTGTCATCAAAACAATCTGGTACTGGCATACGAATAGACATATACTAGATCAGTGGAACAGAATAGAGAGCCCAGAAATAAACCCAGGACTCTATGGTCAATTAATATTCGACAAAGGGGAAAGGAACATAAAATGAAGCAAAAACAGTCTCTTTGACAAGTCATGTTAGGAGAACTGGACAGTAACATGCAAAAAGATAAAGCTAGACCATGAACTTACATCATACTCCACAATAAACTCAAGATGGATAAAGAACTTAAACATAGCAGTGCCACCATAAAGGTCCTGGAGAAAAATATAGGCAGTAATATTTTAGATATCATAATCAGAAATATTTTCACTGGTACTTCACCAAGTACAAAGGAAGTAAAGGAACAAATAAAGAAATGAGACTGTATCAAATTGAAAAGTTTTTGTTCAGTGAAAGAAAACACCAGCAAAATTAAAAGGGAACCAACTGTATAGGAACATATATTTTCCAATGATATCTCAGACAAGAGTTTATATCCAAAACACATAAAGAACTTATGCAACTTTACACCAGGGAAACAGCCCAATTAGAAAATGGGCAAGGGACCTGAATAGATACCTCTCTGAGGAGGACATACAAAGGGCCCAAATGCATATGAAAGAATGCTCAACATCACTAGCCATCATAGAGAGGCATATTAAAACCACAATAAGATACCACCTCACACCTGTCAGAATGGCAATCATCAACAAATCAACAAACAAGTGTTGGTGAGGATGTGGGGAAAAGGGAACCCTGGTGCACAGTCGGTGGGAATGCAGGCTGGTGCAGCCACTATGGAAAACAATATGGAGTTTCCTTAAAAAACTAAAAGTGGAACTGCCTTTTGATCCAGCAATTCTACTACTAGGATTATGCACGAAGAACCCTGAAACACCATTCCATAAGAATGTATGTACCCCTATGTTCATAGTAGCTCTATTTACAATAGCCAAGTGCTAGAAATAGCCTAAATGTCCATCAATGGATGAATGTATCAAAAAACTTTGGTACATTTACACAATGGAATACTACACAGCAGGAAAAAAGAAGGAACTTCTACCTTTTGCAACAACATGGATAGAACTAAAAAGTATATTTAGTGAAATAAGCCATTCAGTGAAAGACAAATACCATATGATCTCACTCATTACAGGACACTAATGAACAAAAGAAACAAACACAGAAGCAAAACACAATCAGATGTATGAATCCAAGGAACAGATCTTCAGTGGGCAGAGGGAAGGGAAAGTGGGAGGGGGGAGAAGAAGGCCCAGAAGGGGAGCAGTATAGTCAAGGAACTAGCATGGATAACCCATGGACATGGACAATAAGTGGGGTTGACTTTGGTGAATATGGGAGGGTGGGGAAGGGGAGAGAAGTGGGGTGGGCGAATGGGATGAATGTAATACAACAATGTAATTAAATTTAAAAAATAGCCCTGGTTAGTGTGGTTCAGTGGATTGAGCACTGGCCTGCAAACCAAAGGGTCACCAGTTTGATTCCCAGTTAGGGCACATGCCTGGGTTGTAGGCCATGTTCCCAGCTGGGGGCATGCGAGAGGTAACCACACATTGATGTTTCTCTCCCTCTCTTTTTCTCTCTCTCTAATAATAAATATTAAAAAATAAAAATAAAAAATAAACTAAAAAATCTATAATTAAAAAAAATTACATATATTTAGATTTACTTTTAGTGTTATTTTGATTCAGATGCTCCAGAAAGTAAGCACCATGACAGAATTAAAACCCAAAATATTGGGGAAAATGCCAGTGATAAAGGGGTAGAGAGCAAGAGAAAGGAGAGACAAGGATAGTTTTCAGACTGTAATAAAGGCCTGGAAACTGGGAAAGAAACAGAGAAACAAAGGAAGATTGAGTAGAAAAACTCAGATCTCAGCAGAGTTCTCAAAAAAGCTTTGGCCAGGCCAATGTGAAGCTGCAGAGAAAAATTGCTCATCACAGAAGTCCCATGTGAAGCAGGACCGACTAAACTGTATTGTTCTGCCATTGACTGGTGGGAATAGCCTTGGGAAAGTGGCCTCAGTAGGAAAGCTGTAGCCAAACCCAAAAACACAGCAGCTTGCGGCTGTCCACTAACAGCCCTCTACCAGAAGGTTCTTTCTTGTGAGGCAATCTGTGTGTGCACCTTCATGGCTGCCACAATCACCTACATTATCTCTACTCCTAATCTTAATTATCTCTTTTTTCAATCATTAACTTTTATCATCAGGATTAACTTTTATCATCAGGATCTTTACTGACACTGTTCCATCTGCCTGTTTGTATCTCCTCTGCCTGGTTACCTTCTAGTCAATCTTGCATAATTAGTTAAATAATTCTTTCTTTGTAATATCTTCCATACCCCATCTCCCTTTATGTTCCACATAGATCTTGGCAATACCTCAGGAAAGCATTTATAATATTTGAGTAAGTTGTTTTAATATATTTACAGTGCTAAAATAAAAAACTCCTTTAGAGAAGGAACCATATTTTATTTATTTTTGTATCCCTGACTCCATGATTTCCAAATTGTATGTCTGGAGCCCCAAGGCACTATTTTCAAGGAAAATAGAATAACATCTTATGAACTGTATTTATTAAATAGTTTGGACCTAACTACTTAATAAGCAGGACTGTTAAGTCTAGATTTGCTATTAAAAAACAAAAACAAAAAACAAAAGTAGCTTGAGATACTAAAGGCTGTGAACTGACAAATTTTGGGATACTCTGTCCTAACTCCCAATAAGCATAGCACTTAGCAAATAAGATATGTTAGATAAATGACTCAACTATTAAATACAGATAACTTATAGTTTGAGATGAGCTGAGGTTCCAAGGCCCATTCTATTAGCCACTATATTTTACATACGATTCCCCAAAGGTTTTCAAAGTATCAAGTGGTGAAGTTGATGGAAAATAATGGAATCACATTCACTTTAGTGCAGAATATATAAAGCAACATTTTGAGTGTTAAATAGGTGAATTTATTATGGGGCATGTCTTCAAAACTGTCATTGAGTATCTGTTGTGTGCAAAATGCTATGAGGGACACAAAGATGAATAAGAAATAGTTCTGAAACTGACCATTTTGAAACATAGATGAAGTCATTTAATACAGTTACAGTTTTTCAAGATATTTTGCTATTCTGATCTCAGTATGTACCTTTTCTTTTATACTTAACAATTTTCAGACAAGCTCTTAAAGATTTAGTTTTGTCCATTTGGCTAGGTTTTTCATACTAGGATTGAAATTTTGACTGTACCAGTAATTGAACATGCCCTAAGTAGGTTTCAGGTGCTTTGGACAACTGAAAAAGGATCTTCCATTCCCTCTTTCCTCTTCTTCCTCTTGTGAGAGGGGCTACTTGTAGATAAATTAACAGCAGCAGTGCAAATAGCAATTGATACACATTAGAAGCACGTTTAGCAGCAGGTAAGGGGCAAGTGTTCTGCTGCCCTTAGTTGGCAGGGTTGGGGAGTACTGAAAGAAAAAGAATGACTATGCACAGGTGATTCCTCAGGTAACCAGCATGGGAATCACCAGAGGTTTTTTGGTTGTTTTCAGAATTTATTTATTTTTAGAGAGGGGAAGGTAGGGAGAAAGAGTGGGCAAGAAACAACAATGTGTGTTGACGCACCCCCAGTCAGGGACCTGGCCTGTACAGGGAATTAAACTGGTGACTCTGGTTCACAGACTGGCCCTCAGTCCACTGAGCCGCTTGCCAGAGCATCCAGAGGATTTTTACCTTAAAGTATGCGATCCTACTACTGACCTCCAAAATGCAATTCCTATGGAATCTTCTCTCCACATAAGGTTCAACTCCCTAAAGTTAAATTAGGCCAAATCCAGTATATTTGTACAAAAAATTCACATTGAGCTATACATTTAGAGTCTGCTACTGGTAAAGGATAAACTGTGGGCTACAAGTCTTACACTGTTCTGAGAGATGGGAGAGTTTATATCTAGTTAGGATTCTAATGCTGACTTTGTACATAACATTTTTAACAAGTCACTTAACCAATCTGAGACTTTATTTGAGTTAAATAGAGTGCTATCTCTCTCCTTTTTTTGCAATCTTGAACATCTATAATTGTATTCTACTGAGTTCAGTACACAATAATTTAAGAGGCCATTATTGGATATTGAAAAAAAAACAGAAGAAAGTTATATAAAATATACATTAAATAAGATAAACATAAAACCCTAAAAATACAAGCTATAGACTGGGAGAAAATATTTTCAAACCATATATCTGAATAAGGTCTTATATCTAGAATTTGTAAATAACTTTCAGAACCCACCAGTTTTCTTTTTTAGAAATAATTCAGTTATGAAACTATAATAGCAAAATAAATAAAATTATTAAAAATAAAAAATATATGTTAAAAATATGAAAAGAAGATGCAGATGGCAAGAAGGACATGAAAATATTCAAAATCATTATCCATTATGCACGGTTGGTGGGAATGCAGACTGGTGTAACCACTGTGGAAAACAGTATGAGATACCTCAAAATATTAAAAATGAATCTGCCTTTTGACCTAGCACTCTCACTTCTGGGGATATGTCTGAAGGGAATGAAAACTATTCAAAAGAATATAAGCACCATTATGTTCATTGCAGCATTATTTACAATTGCCAAGATATGTAAGCAGCCCAAGTGTCCATCAATAGATGAGTGAGTAAAACAACTGTGGGAATTTACACAATGGAATCAAATTTTCTCCTTTGGGACAGTATGGATGGACCTGGAGAATATTATGCTAAGTTAACTAAGCCATTCAGAGAAAGACAAACACCATATGATTTCACTCATATGTGGAATCTAATGAACAAAGTGAACAAACAAGCTGAATGGAGACAGACTTATAGGTGATGAGCAGGCTGACAGCTAAGGGGCAAGGGTGGTTAGGGGATGGAGGGATTGAGTAAAAAAGAAAAAGGACTTATGGGTATGGACAACAATGTGGTGATTGCTCGGGTTAGGTGGTATAAGGGTGATAAATGGTAATGGAAAAATACTATAAAGATTACTTTAAAAAACTAGTGATAATGCTATATGCTAGCAAGTTTGAAGAAACTAAATTTCTCACACACTGATGGTGGAAATGTCAAATAGTACAACCATATTAGAAATCAGTATGACCATTTATTATAAAACTAAACATACACTTACATGACCCAGCAATTGCACTGTTAAGCAAGATCTCAGAAAATTAAAATATATGTTCATTTAAAAATCCGTACATGAATACTCATAGCAGCTGTGTTTATAATAGGAAAATACTAGAAACATCCCAAATGACCTTCAATAGGTGAATAGTTGAAAAAAAAAAAAAACCTCTGGTACAAACATACAATGAATTAATGCTCAGCATTAATAATAAAAGGAATGAACTAATGATGTATGTAACAACCTGGTTGGACATCAAGGACATTGTGCTTAGTGCAAAATGTCCCAAAGTTTGCAAATGTATGATTCTATTATATAACATCCTTGAAATGGCAAAGCTACAGAAATGAAGGACAGATTAGTGGTTGCCAAGGAACAGAAACAGAAGTAGGGTGGTGTGTGGGTGTAAATTCAAAGAGGTAGTCTCAGATAGTTCTTTTTCGGTAATAGAATAGTTATGTCATCTTGATTGTAGTGATGGTTATATCAATGTATAATAGGATAAAATAAAAAAGAACTCTACATATGTAAACATAAATTTAGGTTAAAAATAATAAAAACTGAAAAAGGCCTGTATTCCTGTTAACAGCAATGTACTGATATCAATTTCCTGGTTTTATATTCTACTATCTGTAAGTTCTATAAGATGCTACCATTACTGAAAGATGGGTGAAGGGCCCATGGGCCCTTTGGTAATTCTTTTTGCAACTCCTTATGAGTCTATAATTATTTTACATATTTTATGATTTTATTATTTTCAGAGAGAGCGAAAGGGATAGAGGCTGAGAGGGAGAGAGACATCAATGTATGGCTGCCTTTTACCTGCCTCTAGCTACAAATCTGGCTGGAGACCTGGCTTGCAACCTGGTTGTGTGCCCAGGCTGGGGAATCAAATATAATTATTTTAAAAGAAAAAAATTAAGTGTATATATAGTGAAATGGTCTGTTCTGGCAAAAAATACATACCTAGTATTTCTCTGAGGCCCCAGAATTATTCAATCCAAGGAAAAACTGAAGAACAGGCTCAGGTTCCAGCTGGTACTGGATGATCAAAATATTCTGCATTGTAATAGGCATTTCTGGATTCTGTACAAAATTAGCAAGTCAATTTGGCAGAATTAGATGATGATTTAATATCAGAGCCTTTCATAACCATTTCTCAGTCTATCTTTCCAACCTCATCTCCATCTATTCACACATAGACCATGACATACTTTTCCCCCCTTGGACAGAATGTGTATCATCACAGCTCTGCATCTTTTTTCCTGTTCCCTTTTTTCAGGAAGACTCCTTCCCTCATTCTCCAATGGTGAAACTCCTCAGATGCCTTCTTTAGTTATAGGATTCCACCCTGGCTAGGAAAAAATATTTGCTTTCTTTTTCTTGAAGTACTTACCATATTGTACTATAGAGTTTCAATCAGTTTAAATCTGCCACTGATAATAGAAGTTACTAGTGGGAGATGACTATATCATATGTATCCCTAAGATACAGATCCCTGGCCAACATGCTCAATAGATTTATCAATGAAATTCATTTAATGTAATTAGAATAAAGATTGAAGAATTGTTGATTTTAACAAGTAGCACATAGGTATTTTCTGTGGATAAAAATAATAGAGATATTAAAGTTGGGAAAATTGATGCATTTCCTCCATACAGACAGGCCAAAGTAAACAGAGGTTAAAGGCCCATTAACGGTCTACATTAGATAAGACTTCACATGAAAACAAAAAAAGAAAAGATTTTTTTATGAAAATAAAGATGAAGGTTAGTTTTATCCAATTTAAAGAGTTTATTATGTATAGGTAGGAGAAAAATGGAATCACCAAACACTGTAATGTTAATTTCTCATTTGAAAAATAATGTAAATATATTGTTAATTTTTGTTCCATAATAAACAGATCAGTCCCCTTGACTCTGAGGCCACCAGTTGGACCTGCTGGTTACCTAAATCCACAAATGTGATTAACATTTTAAAGAATTAGAATACATGTTAAAACCTGGCTGGTGTGGCTCGGTAGATTGAGCCCCAGCCTTCAAATCAAAGGGTTGCTGGTTCAATTCCCAATCAGGGCACATGCCTGGGTTGCAGACCAAGGTCCTACTTGGGGGCATGAGAGAGGCAACCACACATTGATGTTTCTGTCCCTCCCATTTCCTTTCTCTAAAAATAAATAGTAAAATCTTAAAGAATGGATGCATGTTAAGAAAGAATAACAAAAGAGAAGAGGACCACAACATTTTCAACTTACGTATCCATACCTTTGAAATATATCCAGAATAAAGCTAGTTTTCATTGCTATCAGTGCCACCACTCTGGTTCAGTCTGTCATTATAACTTCATCTGGACCATGGAAATAACTTTCAGCGAGCCTCCTGGCATAACCTAATCATTCAGTCTATTTTCAGCTCAGGGGCCAGAGCTGTTAAAATGTAGTCAATTCTTTTTACTCCTTGGCTCAAAGCCTTTCAAATTGTTCTTATGTCCCTCAGAGAAAAATAATGATTTTTCTGATTTGTAGAACACTGTCAGATCTGTCCTAGTGTTTTCCCCTGCACTCACTCTGCTCAAGCCATGCTGGCCCCTTGCTAGGCCTCAAATATTCCAAACACACTTATCAGAGCCTTTCTCCTCCACCACCAACCCAGAATGTTGTTCCCTTACATAGCTCTTTTACTAAACCCTCACTTGAAGTTTGCTCAACAATCATTGTCACTCTAAAAGCCCAACTATATATCCTGCCACTTCACAATGATTTATTTCTTCTCTCTAGTATAATATCCCTATCTACTGTATAATATCTATTTATTTGCCTTCTTTTCTATTCTCAGTAAGGTGCCATATTATTACCTTCATCAGCATAAAGACTGCTCCTTTACTTTCACTCAGTGCCAGGCATGGAATAAGGTCTTTGTATTACCTTGTTAGATTTCCACAATCGCCCTGTGAGAATGACAGTGGATTTTTCTACTCTCCTCCTTCATATGACAAAAAAGATAAAATTGTTTTCAGTAAAACTCATATAACAGTCAAAAAATTATTTTTCTCATTCATCCTTTAGTTTTAAACAAAAAACTAAAAGAGTAAATGTGTATTCTCAAGACCAAGTGAAGTAACACGTTCTTCTTTTCTCCTTTAAGATCACTTTACTATTGTTGTTTATTTAACATAAACTATTTCAATACAGGAGTATGTAATGCCCAAGACTGTACATAACAACAACATGTAAAGTTAGCTTAAATGATTCTGCACCTTTACTTACCCTCTCTGGAGTCTGTACAAATGAATGTAGCTGAGTGTGTGTGTGTGTGTTAGTAACTAAAGTGTTCATATTTAACTTACATATTAATGTTCAATGTTTGGTAAAAGATAAGTAAGAAAAATGTACTTACATATCACAAATAAGACATAGAGAACCAGCAGATGGAAACAAAAAAACTCCCTGGTGGTGGGGGAAGAGGGAGTGGGGGGAGAGAGAAAGAGAGGATATTTCTATGAATGAATATCAAGAGATTCATGACAGGTAAGGAGTTTGAGATGGGCCTTCAAATATAGCATACTATTGTGCAAGTTGTTCACAAGTCTTCAATCTATTCCCTTCATCATATAGGGCAATCTCTGTCATCTCCGGGCAAAGACTAATCAGAGGGGTTATACATTTGATACAGGAGTATAAGAGGTCCTGAGATAGGTTGCTTAAAATCACTACCATCCCAATTCAATCTACAATACTGCCCAAAGAGTGTCTTCTGCATCATTTTCTGGTCTAGGGGAAGTAGCAGAAGTAAGGGACTATGTAACAAGAAATACTGATTTGTATATGTAATCAGTGTCTGGGTCAGGAGGAAACAAAAATAATTTATTGTACCAGTGTAAACACTCAGGTTTACATGTTTACACAGCGGCAGCCCCCTTATTTTCTTTGCTTCTGCCTTTGTATTCCATCTACTTTCTCATTTATGACCTACTAGTACCCCCCTGAATATAACCTGGGTTTTGGCCGTACTGGCTACTTATTTTATCACCATGCTGTTTCTTCCTTATGCTTCATAATGAAGGTCTATTTTCTTCCATGTTACACGAGCTTTTTGTACTTCTTTGATGCATGATGTAAAAATAACTAAACATTTATTTGCTTTTCTACCCTGTAGTTAATGTTAATTGACCTATCCCTTTCTTCATTGTCATTGTACTTTGCCATTTAAAGGAAGAATAGTCAGCATCAAAAACCAGAGAAAACACTACTTATTTTAAAAATACTATTTGATTCTGAACATATTAATATGTTTTATGGACAATTTTATCTAATATTATTTACTTCCCAATAATGTTATGAATAATTTTGTCAGTTGGATATCGGTTTCTGATATATTATTTTTAAAGTAGAAGCCAGTGCTATTTGGGCTTTGCATCAGGCTGCACCTGTGGCACTATTTTCATTTTCATGAGAAACCGAAAACAGTGCTACTTCTCTTGGCAGTTTTGCCATGTTAGCATGTCCCAGTATCTAGAGAAATGTGTGATTTCAATAAAACAGGCAGAGAAAAGTTTTTTATGATTATAGTGAAACTTATATCCAGAAGGTAGGCAGCCATGTAGTATGAAAAATAGACATTTATTGTAGGAGATACAATTGTACATAGGACAAGGGCACCTCAGTCCCTCTCATAGTAGGCACCTTGGGACCTCACACAATTCTCCCAATTGCCATCATCTGCTACACCATACTTTCCTGAATCTCATCAATGGTCTGAAATCTCTTCCCTTTCAAAGGTGGTTTTTTCATTTTGGGAAAAGCCAAAAGTAGCAGGACACCAAATCTGGGCTGTAGAGGGGCTGAGTCACCTGGGTTTGATGTTTCATGAAAAAACTCTGCAGAAGACATGATGAGTGAGTGGTCATGTTGCCATGATGAAGCTGCCAATCACCAGTTATACATAGTTACAGACTTCTGAATCATCTGAAGAGTTTCCATGGAGGAATATTCAAGCCTAAAGCAAAATTTGATGCCATTTGTTGCTCTGCTCACTGAGTCATTTTAAATGTGACAGCCACACAGTACACATGCTCATTCAATGGTATCTACTGCCCCCACTGACTAGTACAGTGAAGTCATCATTGTTCACACATGTGCATTTCAGTCCACTCTCCTTGACTGCCAAGTTATATCAATGTTGCTCAAGCTGTTCTCATTATATTAACAATGGCTGGACATTTTCCAGACAGACCTTGTGTGCTTGACTTAAATATTTTAAGTCTAAATGTAAGAAAATAAATGGCAAGCAAACATAAATAATATTTTAATTTTGAGGCTTTGGTATAAACTAATTTAAAGAAAAAGAAAATGTTAAATCATCAAATTTGTTATACAGCATCATATCCAGGGAATCAATGCATCAGTTAACTATTTTGTTCATTTATTTTTATTTTCGTTCAATTACAGTAGTCCCAAATTTTCCCCCATTGTTCTCCCCTACCCCACCCACCCCTGCTCCCACAGTTAATTGCCACACTGTTGTTGCTCATGTCTGTGGGTTATTTATACTTGTTCCTTGATTGGACCCTTCACCTTTTTTTCCCCATTATTCCCTTCCCCCACCTATTGTTGCTGTCAGTTTGTTCCTCATTTCCATGTCACTGGTTCTATTTTGCTCATTTGGCTCCACTTACAGGTGAGATGATATAGTATTTGTCTCTCACCTCCTGGCTTATTTCACTAATCATAACCCTCTCCAGTACCATCCTGTCTTGAAGAATAGGAATTCCTTCTTTATTTCTGCTGTATAGTATTCCATTATGTAAATGTACTATCAGTTAACTTAATACTGAAATTCTTTATTTTCCAACATGTTTTCGGGGTATTTTATTATGTGTTACAAAACCTTTTCATATTAATTTACAATGTTGTAATGCACAGGCAAATACAAATAGCAATTATATTCCTTAAAATGGTAAAAGAGTTGCAAAAAAATAAATGTCTTGCATGATGACATCAGAAAATTATACAATATCTATCCATAAACCTAAACTCTAAGCAGATATTAAAAATAAATCTGCTGGCTAAACTCCCCATAGCAATGCTCTATTCATTCATTTAAGAAATATTGAGGAGAGTTAAGATGGCGGCACAGTAGAGAGCAGTACTGATGGTGTTCTTGAGTACCAAAGCAGCTAGAGGACAAGATAGAGAGCGTGAGACGTCTTCAGGACCCTAAGAATTGGAGCAATCAGCATCTGGACACAGGGGAGCACAGCCCAGAGGCAGAGGAGGCCAGCAGGACATAGGAGAGGCGGTTCCCGTCAGACCGGCAGGTGGGCTGAGGTCGGCTCTGGGCAGTGCGGCTCTGCCCAGAGGGGCGTCTTGGACTGAGGCTAGCTCCAGGCTCCCTGGTGACTAGAAGTCACAACGATGAAGTGCGGGCAGCGAGGGCAAACGCCATAGGGAACACAGAGTTGAACTCTTGCAGGGGAGGGACTGTGTGAGAGACTCGCTCTGGCAACAGGGAGAGAAGGCTCATTGCAGGGCTAGAGGGGGAGGAGAAGAGTCCTGTGGGGACCCTGAGTGGACATCAGGGAAGTGTACTGGCTGGGGCGGCCAGAGGGCCGAAAATGGTGCTGCTGGGCCACTGGGTAAACAGCAGCTGGAAGCCATTGCGAGGGGGGAGGCCCAGCCCTGCCCAACCACACTGTCATGCAGGCTCCATGGAAACTCCAAACGGCAAGCCGGAAACTAGTAGCAGGGGCAACTGACCCACCATTGCCAGAGACAAAGGCCTCACCACCCATGCGTGGGAGGGGCTCATCACAGAGGCCAAGTAAAGGACTCCTGGGAGAGCTGGTTGGTTTGGGGGATTGGTGCCCACCCCGGGGGAGGGCAGTGTAGGCAGACCTGGGCAGTGTTGACGGACAGGGGCAGCCTCCTCCCAGAACTGCGGGGGCAGGGCCAGTCCTCACAGGAACCAGCAAAGTTGCAGGCTGCCCTGCAGGGGTCCAGGGCAGGAATCTCCACCAGGAGAGGGAGGGGGCACCCTGCAGGCCCCCTAAAATCCAGCCCTAAAATCCAGCCAGGCTGCGGAAGGCCCAGCCTACCTGGGGGCTGACACTCAGAATCAATCCTGACTGTGACAATCAGAGGCCCTGCCACACGCCAAAACCATCTAGAATATAGACTATTGACTGTAAAGTCCTGACCAAAAAAAAGGGGCAGCCTCGGGAAAGGGATTGCTGCTAATCTCAAGCACCTGTGTTATACCGAGACCTATATGAACTATTAATCCCCAACATATCCTTTTCAAAAGTTACTTCTCATATATTCTTAATCCCCCCCATACCTCAATCCACCTAAATACCCAAGACCCTCCCCCTACTTGCGAATTAAAGTCTACTCATTCTGTGGCTACAACGCATTCCCAGTCCTCAATCTAAATATTCCTCCCTTCCCCAGCCACGTAAACCCTTTCTTTATTCTTTTCGTCCTTCTTCTTTCTTTTTTTTTTTCTTTTTTCTTTTTCTTTTTTTCCTGGTAAAGCCCACAGGTGCTGGCTCCACCTGGACCAATCAGAAATCATAAAGGGGGAACAGACACCTAAACCATTTCTTTATTAATACTGATTTCTCTTTGTCTTGTGACTTTCTCCCTTTTTTTTTTTTCTTTCTTTCTTCTTTTTTTTTTTCTCCCTGATAAAGCCCACTGGTCCTGGCTCCACCTGGACCAAACAGAGACCATAAGGGGTGAACAGACACCTAAACCCTTTCTTTATTAATATTCATTTCTGTTTGTCTTCTGATTTTTCTCACTTTTTTTCTTTTTTTTTTCTGCTAAAAGCTCTCAGGTCCAGGCTCCATCTGGACCAGTCAAGAATTATTAAGGGTGAACAGCCATCTAAACCGTCTCAACTTATTATTAGTATCGTTTTTATTTCTTTTTTCCTTTTGTATTTTTTTGATTTGTTTGGTTTGTTTTTTTTTGTTTGTTTTTGTTGTTGTTTCTTTCTGTTTTTTCTGCTAAAAGCCCACAGGCCCAGAACACAACCAGACAGCCCAAATAAAGGACACACCAAGAACAGCAAGTGGAGAAAATCTGGGAGACGGCAACATTGAACTCCACAAATCTCCTAACACAGAAAGGTGCTCAACTAAGGCAAGGAAGCAAAGCAAGTTAACCCAAGAAAAGAACAATAAATAAATAAATAAATAAACAAACAAACAAGAACAGACGCACAAATTGGGGAAAAAAAGAATCAGTCCATCACCAAAAGGAAAGGAAGAATCCCCAGAAGAAATACAAAATGAAACAGAGGCATCTGGAATATCAGATAAGGAATTCAAACGAATGATGATAGAGAAGCTCAGTGAGCTCAGCCACATCAAAGAAAACTAAAAACGACTCCAGGAGAACTACAAAGAGCTCCAGGGAAATTATGAAGAACTCCAGGGAAGTAACAAGAAACTTACTGAGAACTACAATAGCATAAAAAAGGACATGGAAACTATCAATAAGTGCCAGGAGGAAATGAAGAATACAATTTCTGAATTGAAGAATACAGTAGAAGGAATCAACAGTAGGCTAGAGGAAGCAGAGGAACGGATCAGTGAGTTGGAGGATAACAAAGACAAATACTCCAAGACAGTACAAGAGAATAAAAAAAGGCTGAATAAGGTTGAAGAGGGGTTAAGAGAGCTGCAGGACAACATGAAGCACAACATCCATATCATAGGGATATCAGAAGGAGAAGAGAAACAAGGAATGGAAAACTGTTCAAAAAAGTCATGATAGAAAATTTCCCTAACATGATGAGTGAAAACATTAATCCAGTTCAGGAAGCACAGCGGGTCCCAATGAGGATCAACCCAAACAGACCAACACCAAGACACATTATTATTAAAATGGCTAATTTCAAAGAGAAAGAGAGAATCATAAAGGCATCAAGAGAGAAAAGACAAATAACATACAAAGGGGCTCCAATAAGGCTATCAAATGATTACTCAACAGAAACAATTCAGGACAGAAGGGAATGGCAAAAAGTATTTCAAGTAATGGTAAACAAAGGCCTGCAACCAAGAATACTCGACCTAGCAAGGCTCTCATTCAAGATAGAAAGAGAAATAAGGAGCTTCCCAGACAGAAAAAAATTTTAAAAATAAATAAATAAATAAAAGAATACATCTCTACCAAACCAGCATTGCAAGAAATGCTAAAGATTCTGCTCTAAAAATAAGTAAACAAATAAAATGAAGAAACAGAAAAAGCCAAAGAGGAATACAGACACAAAGGGAGAAAATGGCAATGAATAAGTATCAATCAATAATAACCTTAACTGTAAATGGATTAAATGCACCAGTCAAAAGACATAGGGTAGCCAAATGGATAAGACAACATGACCCACATATATGCTGTCTTCAAGAGACCCACCTCAGAACAAAAGATTGACACAGATTGAGAGTGAAGGGATGGAAAAATATATATCAAGCAAATGGACATGAAAAAAAAAAACTGGAGTAGCAATACTGATTTCAGATAAAATAGATTTTACAATGAAGGCCATAAAAAGGGACATAGATGGACATTTCATAATACATAAGGGAACAATCCATCAGGAAGAAATAACTCTGATAAACATACACACCCAACATAATAGCTCCAAAATATATAAGGAAAATCTTCGAAGACTTTAAGAAAGACATAGACAGCAACACACTAATAGTAGGGGATTTTAATACCACACTATCAATAATGGATAGATCTTCCAAACAAAAAATCCCCAGAGATGTTGTGGCATTGAACATCATATGATCTCACCCATTACGGGACAATAATGACCAAAACTAACAACAAGCAAAACAGAACCAAGTATATGAATACAAGGCATAGGCCTTCCGTGGTCAGGGGGAAATGGGTTGGGGGCAGTGGGGAAGGGGGAGGCAGAGGCAAGAAAGGGGAGCAGCTTAGACAAGAACCTAGTATAAAGGAACCATGGACATGGACAACACGTGGGCTTGACTTTGGGGGGAATGGGTGGGTGGTGAGGGGGACAGAGGGGAGCAAAAAGGGGATGGATGTAATACAACAACAATATAAAAAATGGCAGAAAAAATAAAAATTAAAAAATTCATAAAAAATAGAGGAAATGGACCTAACTGATGTATACAGAGTCTTTTACCCCAAAGAAGCAAAATACACATTCTTTTCAAATGCACATGGATCATTCTCCAAGATAGAACACATGGTAGGTCACAAGACAAGCCTCCACAAATACAGGAAAATTGAAATCATACAAAGTATCTTCTCAGATCACAATGGCTTGAAACTAGAAACCAAATTTAAGGGAAAAACTGAAAAATTCTCTAACTCATTGAGACTGAATAACATGTTTTTAAGCAAAGAAGGGGTCAACAATGAGATCAAAGATGAAATCAAAAAGTTCCTGGAAACCAATGACAATGAACACACAACAGCCCAAAACCTATGGGATACAGCAAAGGCAGTTCTCAGGGGGAAATTTATAGCAATACCGGCCTTCCAAAAAAGGTTACAAGAAGTTTATAAAAACGACCTAACCACAAAGCTGCAAGAACTAGAGGAGCAACAACAAACAAAGCCCAGAGCAAGTAGAAGGAAGGAAATCATCAAGATCAGAGCAGAACTAAATAACTCAGAGATTCAAACTACAATTCAAAGAATCAACAGGTCCAGGAGCTAGTTCTTTGAAAAAATAAACAAAATTGACAAGCCCTTATCCAGACTCATCAAGAAAAAGAGAGAGAGGACCCAAATAAACAGAATCAGAACTGAAAGAGGGGAAATCACAACTGATTCCTCAGAAATCCAAAAGATTGTAAGAAATTACTACAATCAACTCTATGACAAAAAATAGGACAACCTGGATGAAATGGACACATTTCTGGAAAGGTATAATCTACCAAAACTGAACCCAGAAGAAGCAGAAAGCCTGAATAGGCCAATAACAACTAGTGAAATTCAAGAAGTAATCCAAAATCTCCCAAAGCACAAAAGCCCTGGACCAGATGGCTACACAGGTGAATTTTATCAAACATTTAAAGAAGAACTAACTCGTATCCTCCTCAAACTATACCAAAAAATTCAGGAAGAGGGAAGACTCCCAAACTCTTTCTATGAGGCCAATATTATTCTAATCCCAAAACCAGGGCAAGACACAACTAAGAAAGAAAGCTACAGGTCAATATCTCTAATGAACATAGATGCTAACATTCTCAACAAAATATTGGCCAATCGGATTCAGCAGTATATTACAAAGATCATACACCATGATCAAGTGGGCTTCATCCCAGGGATGCAAGGATGGTACAACATTCAAAAATCAATCAACGTAATACACCATATAAACAAATTGAAAGATAAAAACCATATGATCATATCAATAGATGCTGAAAAAGCATTTGATGAAGTGCAGCAACCATTTATGATAAAAACCCTCAGCAAAATGGGAATAGAGGGAGCATACCTCAACATCATAAAGGCCATCTATGAGAAACCTGAAGCCAACATCATACTTAATGGTCAAAAACTGAAAGCTTTCCCCCTAAGATCAGGAACAAGACAAGGCTGCCCACTTTCTCCACTTCTAGTCAACATTGTCTTGGAAGTTCTAGCTATAGCCATCAGAGAAGAAAAAGGAATCAAAGGTATCCAAATTGGAAAGGAGGACGTCAAACTGTCATTATTTGCAGATGTTATGATAGTGTACATACAAAACCCGATTGGCTCCACCAAAAACTTACTTGACCTAATAAGCAAATTTAGCAAAATAGCTGGGTATAAAGTCAATATCCAGAAATCAAAAGCATTTTTGTATACCAATAATGAAACAACAGAAAAAGAAGTGAAATAACAAATCCCATTTACCATAGCAACAAGAAAAATAAAGTACCTAAGGAATAAACT
The DNA here is from genome assembly GCA_004026585.1 of Noctilio leporinus. Classification (NCBI taxonomy): domain Eukaryota; kingdom Metazoa; phylum Chordata; class Mammalia; order Chiroptera; family Noctilionidae; genus Noctilio; species Noctilio leporinus. Next base: position 21,198 of record PVIW01007304.1, on the reverse strand, counting down.
TAACTAAGGAGGTCAAAGACCTGTACTCAGAAAACTACAGAACAATGAAGAAAGAAATCAAGGAAGACACAAATAAATGGAAGCATATACCATGTTCATGGATGGGAAGAATGAGCATCATTAAAATGTCCATACTACCCAAAGCAATCTACATATTCAATGCAATCCCAATTAAAATAACAATGACAGACTTCACAGAAATAGAAAAAATACTTCATAAATTTATATGCAGCCAAAAATGCTCACGAATAGCCACCGCAATCTTGAGAAAGAAGAACAAGGTAGGAGGAATCGCAATACCGGACTTCAAACAATGCTACAAAGCTACTGTCATCAAAACCATCTGGTACTGGCATAAGAATAGACATATAGATCAATAGAACAGAATAGAGAGCCCAGAAATTAACCCAGGACTCTATGGTCAACTAATATTTGACAAAGGGGGAAGGAACATCCAATGGAGTAAAAACAGTTTCTTCAACAAATGATGTTGGGAGAACTGGACAGCAACATGCAAAAAGATAAAACTAGACCACCAACTTACACCATACACCAAAATAAACTCAAGATGGATAAAGGATTTAAACAGAAGCAGTGTCACCATAAAGGTCCTGGAGAAAAACATAGGCAGTAAACTTTTGGATATCCTACGCAAAAATATGTTTACTGATACTTCACCAAGGACAAAGGCAATAAAAGAATGAATCAACAAATGGGACTATATCAAATTGAAAATTTTCTGATCAGCTAAAGAAAATATCAGCAAAATTCAAAGGCAACCAAGTGTATGGGAAAACATAATTGCCAATGATACCTCAGACAAAGGTCTGATCTCCAAAATATATAGAGTACTAATGCGACTCAACACCAGGGAGACAGACAGCCCAATTAAAAAATGGGCAAAGGATCTGAACAGACAACTCACTGAGGAAGATATACAAAGGGCCCAGTGGCATATGAAAGAATGCTCAACCTTGCTAGTCATCAGAGAGATGCAAATTAAAACCACAATAAGATATCACCTCACACCTGTCAGAATGGCAATCATCAGCAAATCAACAAACAACAAGTTTTGGCGACGATGCGGGCCAAAGGGAACCCTTATACACTGTTGGTGGGAATGTAGGCTGGTGCAGCCACTGTGGAAAACAGTATGGGGTTTCGTTAAAAAAGTAAAAATGATATTTTTCCTTCACTGACTGGCTTATTTCACTGAGCATAATACTCTCCAGTTCCATCCATGTTGTTGCAAAATGCCTTCAGTGTTCAAGGGAAATGGGATTGTGGGGATGGGGGAGGTGGGAGGCAGAGGCAAGAAAGGGGAGCAGCTTAGACAAGAACCTAATATAAAGGAACCATGGACATGGACAACAGGGGGGATTAACTTTGGGGGGAATAGGTGGGTGGGGAGGGGAGCAAAAATGGGATGGATGTAATACAACAACAATAAAATTTTAAAAAATTTTCTTAGACTTGGGGAAAAAAAAAGTAAAATTGTCACTGCCTTTTGATCCAGCAGTTCCACTACTTGGACTATACCCAAAGAATCCTGAAACACCAATTCATAAGAACCTATGTACACCTATGTTCATAGTGGCACTATTTACAATAGCCAAGTTCTGGAAACAGCCTAAGTGCCCATCAGTGGATGATTGGATCAAAAAACTTTGGTACATTTACGCAATGGAATACTACACAGCAGAAAGGAAGAAGGAACTTGTACCCTTTGAAACAACATGGATGGAACTGGAGAATATTATGCTTAGTGAAATAAGCCAGTCAGTGAAGGACCAATACCATATAATCTCACCCATTTTAGGACAATAATGAACAAAACTAACAACAAGCAAAACAGAACCAAATATATATGAGTACAGTGAATAGGCCTTCAGTGGTCAGGGGGATGGCCTTTTGGGGAGGGCGGAGGAAGAGACAAGGAAGGGAAGCAGTTTAGACAAGAACCTAGTATAAAGGAACCATGGACATGGACAACAGGTGAGATTGACTTTGTGGGGAATGGGTGGGTGAGGAGGGGGACAGAGGGGAGCCAAAAGGGGATGGATGTAATACAACAACAATAAAATTAAAAAAAAAAAGAAATATTTACTGAGGATCTATTTTTGCAAAAAGCTGTGTTAGGTGCTGAGAATCACTGGTGAGCAAAACAGGCATAGTCCTTTTTCTCACATAGATTCCTCTTAATTGACCAACAAATCATAAAATATATAATTAAAATTTATTATAACTTGGTTCTGTAGAAAAATATGCTGATTAAAGAGAATATAACACAAGCACCTGATATCAAAAAGAAATAAACCTACCTGGTAGCACAGTGGGTAAGGTGCTGGCCTGCGAAGCCAAATGGTGGTTTGGTTCCCCAGCCAGGGCACATAACCAGGTTGCAAGCCAGGTGTCCGGCCAAGTCCATGGCTGGAGGCAGGTTAAAGGCAACCATACATTGATGTTTCTCTCCTTCTCTTTCTCTCTCCCTTCCTCTCTCTCTGGAAATAATAAATAAAATCTTTTAAAAAAAGAAATAGAAAAGTGTTTACTAAAGTAACTTTTAGGCTATAATAATTTAAATGACAAAGTATTTTTGACTTTTAAAATATTTTAATTATAAATTACTTTATATTAGTCAAACTTTTGGGGTTTTTTTTATCATGTTATCCAAAATGCTCAACAAATAATAATGCATAAACCAGAAACAAATGTATTACTATACATAAACCAAAAACTAGAGAAGATATATTATCTTTCAGCTTAACTATTGCAAAACTGAGCCTTAAGTTTATGAAATTGTTTTAGGACCTATTCCAATATGTAGCCAAATAATTACAGAATATCTTCTAAACATTAAAGCACCATAAAAGTTAGGAGGTTTGAAGTATATCTTTAATTTTCAAAACTAGAACTTTAATATGAGACATCAAATGCCATAGCCAGAAATGCTCATTCAAGATGAATTTGGACAATTTCTTCAAGAGATGATGTTATTTATCAATTGTATATATAATTCAGTATAATATACACAATTGCAAAACAGTAACAATTCACTGTAGAAGAACAACATCAACACAAGCTGAGAGCACTTAGACGACACATTTACAATCTCTGCACTTAACAGCAACTTGCTAAACATGAAAACTACAAAACTACCTTACTTTTTAATTAAAAGGAAACCTAGAGAAGTTAATTCACCATTTATTCATTCACTCAGTGCATACTTAAAGAGTGGGTATAGAAGGCACTGTACTAAACTAAATGGTCAATGTTCAATCCATATCCCAGCTTTTTTGAAGAATAACACTGTCTACATTAGAAAGATATTGCTGGGACACCACTGACAAGAGTCTGCCTTTCATATTCATGGCCCATTTTAAAGTTCTGTGTTTGTTAGAGGTACCAATAAAATACAGGCATTTTGAAGTCTCTGGGGTAGGGTGGGGATTTTCACATGAAGAGGAAAGTCATTTCTGTGAAACATTGTGAATTTAGAGGGATCCACTGACAAACTATTTTGCTACTGTGCATGCTTGTAAGATGAGGTATCATTAGGAAAAGCCACATGAAGCTGTTGCAGCTGTGTTATATAAAAAGTGGGGGCAGTTTAAAAGAAAATGTCATCCTTTGCAGAATGTTGATTGCTTATTTTTTTTCCACAAAGCCTTCTCATCAGAGGGGCTTCAGCAGCTGTGAGAAAGCATCCTGTCACTGATGTTCCCAGACGTCCTGTGTACAAAGCTTTCCATGTGTTATTTGGCATCCAAAATGTTCTGTTTTCTTTTTTCTTTTTCCCCCTTCATACTCCACTATGGAATATGGAATGTTTTTTGCTTGTGAGGATGAAGCAAGGACTAGCTTTCTGACACTGGAATTTAAGAGTAAAAAGGAAAAAATCTGTCGAAGCTATGAGGTGCTATTTTTCTGTATTCTGGATCACGGAACCCTAAAGTTATAAAATTATAAAATTCTATGTTAAGGTTTCTCCTTAACAGATGGCAGTCATTACAAGTTATTGCAGGCATAACTCTTCAGAGGCTAAGATGAAAATCTGTCCCATGCGAAACAGAAAAGTGATTTGATGGAGAAGAGGCAGGGTCAAGTATTTTTTTTTAAATCATGTTAGGATTCTCCAACATGAAAAATCTATTTTCTCATAATTAGTTTTAGAAAGGTGACTTGGTCATAAATTTTAAATCATAAAAATCATTGGACTTTAGAAATTTAATAGCCACATGTCTTCACTGAATTTAAAATAATTCCATAACTCTTGTCAAATGTTTTACATCCAACAACTAAGAGTGTATTATCACTAAAAAGATAATGGTTTACATTATATTGGTGTACAAAATGCTGTAAACTAAATATAACATGCACTGCTACAGCCCCAAATAATTTTCAGTGCTATGCACATAGTGGGTATTCATCTGTTCATTAATTAATTTCATTCCACAAATTATTAAGCATCTCCTATGTCTTTGGTACTGAAACTGGAAGTTGGCATTTGTATTGCCTGTCACTAGCAGAACCAGTAAGTAGAGACAAGGGTTGAATGTTTATGGTCTCTTTATTCAGATGGCTGGCAATCTGAGAAGAGAGTGGGTTATGTACCCTAAAAGACCATCTTATATCCCATTTCAAGCTAACCTTTTTTATAAGAAGAAGAAATATGTAAGTAAGGTGTTTGAAATTCAGGGAAAAGTTTAATCAGGTAAAAGCTAGTCACAACAATTTACCTAGCATCCTTTCATCTGTTGACAATTATCTGTGTCCCAAGCTGCGAATATCTCCCTCTGAAGCACAATGTTTCAGATACCATCTTTAATTGCTTTCAGTCCTCTTGGGGCACAAAGGTTAAATTTGCTTGTTAGTCCCCTGGAGTCAGAATGGACCATACCTACAGCTCCTGGAACAATAGCTTTTCACATACATTTATTATTAAGATTATTAACTATAACTTAAGGCTAAACATTTTTCTCAACTCTTGATTTCCCCCATCAATACTGATCTAGGTGGTAAAGATAGAGCCATGGACAAAAGAGACAGAAGTGTTTTTTCTCATGGAGCATGGCACCTGTTGAAAATCTCTCTCTCTCTCTCTCTCTCTCTCTCTCTCTCTCTCTCTCTCTCTCTCTCTCTCTCTCTCTCTCTCTCCCTCTCTCTCCCTCTCTCCCTCCCTCCCTCTCCCTCTCTCTCAAACACACACACACACACACACACACACCTCTTGCCTCCTGGTTTTTACCAGGAGTGTGGCAGAATATGACATCCAAAATATGTCTCTTTGGCATGAAGAGTACTTAAGCTGATTGATTTGAAAAATAGCAGACATCGTAGAAGTTCTAAAATCAGAGTAGAAATTACACTTTTGTAAGAGATATTTATAATTACAAAAAAACATCACCAGTTGGAAGGGTATCTCCCTTTCCATACCAGGAAGAAAAGGACGGCTCTAAATCACAAGAGAGTCTTATCAAAGGAGAATACACTGCCTAAATTCTGCATAAAATACCTTACTTTTGTTTATATTACTTTTCCAGATCACTCCCTTATAAACTGGCCTCCTCTTCCTTTAGTCTTTAGTTGAAGATAGTATTTCAGCCTTAATTCTAAGCCATCTCTGAGAGTTACTCATTTCCCCCTGGATATTTCCCATGTATACATGAGGCTTATGTATTAATAAACCTGTTTGTTTTTCTCTTGTTAATCTGTCTTCAGTTAAAAGACCCTCAGCAGAGAATTTTGAAGGGCAGAACAAAAATAATTTTTCATCTTTTATAACACTTTGGTGTAACCTCCTCCCATTGAATGTGGGCAGGATCTGTGGCTTGCTTTTATCCAATCCAATGTCGCAAAGGTGATGTGTTATAAGTGATTATGTATGCATGATTCTATAAGCATGTAGCACTCATCTTGCTAGAATGTCTGTTCCCCATCCTCTCTTTCCACTACTGGCTTTGAAGAATCAAGCTGCTAATGGGCTTCTGGATATACTACTCTAAAAAGGGCATTTTTGGTACTTTGAATATTTTAAGCTGAAGGAGTTTGAAAAAGAAGCAGACGCAGGAAGTTCACTCTGACCTTCTCCCACCATTCTTCCCTGAAACAGGTCACAAAAACCTCATGTGAGAGGTAATCTCTCTTTACTCAAAGGGAAAAATTCCTTTTTTTTTTATTTCTGAAGACAAAGGGGCATTGAGAAGGAGCCTAACAAACAGGCCTGCTAACTGTCCCCAGTTGACTACTTACTTCATACTCTCTGACCTATTATATTTCTCCATGACCGCGCTTCATCAAATCTAGCATAAAACTATCCAGATCCAAATGTTTCTTCAGTTCTTCATTTTCTTATGAAGGCTTCCATGTTATGTAAAAGTTATGTTAAATAAATTTGTATGCTTTTCTTCTATTAATCTATTTAATTGTCAGACTTAGTGAGGGATACTAAGAGTAAAGAAAAATTTTCATCTTCTACATTGCTATAAATCTAATATCTTCACAGAAAAGAATTATGCCAACCTGAAGAATCTTGGTAGCAGATCTTTCTATCATTGGGCCTCTTATGAGAACCCATTTCTGAGTGATTCATTGACTACAGCTTTGTGAGACATTAAGCAGAGGATCCAGCTAAACTGTGTCTGGACTCCTGACCCACAGAAACTTTGAGGTAATAAATGTGTGTTGTTTTATGTAGCTAAGTTCATAGAACTTTGTTATATGGCAGAAAATGAACAAAAACAGAATTATTTTGCTTTTGGATCATAGACATAACTGTCACAGTTTACAATAAAATACTTCAAAGTCATGTGTTGATAATTAGATTGTTTTCTGTGAAGAAGTGTTTTAAAAAGCATTGCACCATTGGATCAAGTAATTACTTTGTATTAATGTTTGTCACACAAGTCCTTGTGGCCTACCCTATCTGCTGGAATGAGACAACCACATAGAACCAGCCTTGCCTTTATCAAATTAAATTATTTATAATCCAACCCATGCTGGTCCTATTTCTCCTCCCCATTCAATAAACCAGGACAATAGGCTCATCTAACTGGCTTAAGTATAATTGTGCTTAATGTGTATAGACCAATTTAGCAAGTTTTTACTAACCTCATTTATTACAGTCCTCACCTTAAATAAGTGAGAGAATAATTTTACAATAAGAAACCTGAGATTAAGAGAACTTCAAAACTAAAATCATATAATTAGCAGAGGTGGGACTCAAGCTACCAAATGTCATCAGAAAGATAATTCATTATTCATTTCACTCTGTCGCAGCTACCTGTAGAGGAAATTGAAAGCTCTGTCCCTGTAGTCTACCCTGAGACCACATAGCCTTTCAAAGCATATTGTGAGCTGAGGCAGCTCCCTCCTCACTCCTTCAGGGAAGCTTAAACTAGCATCAATGCTCTTCTTTCAATTAAAAAGTGCTACGAGCTACATGTTAACAAAAGAAAACAAACAAATTGAAGTATCGCCTCCTTAGAGTAACTGATTTAGTCAAAACCATTAGCTATGTTCCAAACATTAAGCTGCTACTGGGAACAGAAAAAAGTAAAAGCCTCCCCAGCCAGGGCATATAATCAGGTTGCAAACCAGGTATCCAGTCAGGTCTGTGGCTGGGGGCAGGTGAAACGCAACCATACATTAATGTCTCTCTCCCTCTCTCCCTTCCCCACTTTCTGAAAATAATGAAATAAAATCTTAAAAAAAAAAAAGAAAAGAAAAAAGTAAAAGCCATTTTCTTCCCATCCCACCCCTACACGCTACCACTCCCACCACTAGTACCTTTAGTCTGGGAGACAGAGACATTATTTCCATTTGATATGTTGAATCCTTACTATAAGACGATGATTGACCAGTGGCACTACCCATGGATTTCGGAGAAATTTACTGACAGCAGAAGGGGCCTTAATAAAGGCCTGCAAAGGCAAGCAAAGTTTCAATTATGTGTTCCAGGCAAAGAAAATTGGTAGGCAGGTTATGGTAGGAGGAAGCAATTTGCAGTATACAAGAATGCTCAGCAGTTGAGTGTTAATAACAAATGAAGCATGGGGCAGGCAGTAGCCAGAGAGTTAGTAATAAAATAAAATTGTAGCTTAAATTGCATGTGTGCTTGTTATATGTCAGGCTGTGTGGTAGGAACCATGCTTACATACAATAATTTAATTCTAAAACAACTGAGGTAAGTACCATTACTATATCCATTCTTCAGATGAGGAAACTGAAGCTAAAAAATGTTAAGTAACTCACCCTGGCTGGTGTTACAGTGGATAAGGCACTGGCCTGCGAACCCAAAGGCTGCTGGTTCGATTCCCAGCCAGAGTACACATAACCAGGTTGTAAGCCAGGTCTCCAGCCAGCTCTGTAGCTGGAGGCAGGTGAAAGGCAACCATACATTGATGTCTCTCTCCCTCTCTTCCTATCTTTCTTCCCCTCTCTCTAAAAAAATATAATAAAATCTTTTAAAAAATGCTAAGTAACTCAACAGAACAGCTCAACTCAAGTTCCCACAGCTAATAAATGGCAGAGTTCACATTTGAACCCATATGATTCCAAACTGTTAACCAAATCCCACACTACTCTTCTAGGTAGGAGGCAGGTCTGAAGAACACAGTACTTCATCTAATAAATAACAAGGGTGATAAAACTTTTTAAAATAAAGGACCAAATCCATGGCTGCTTTCTCAATACAACAACAGAGTTGAATGTTTACAACAGAGGCTACATGGCTCCCCCACATTATGATAAGTGCTATGGAGAAAACCAAGTCAGCAATGGGCAGCACCATGAGGGCCAATTTTATGTGAAGTTGTTAGAAATACCTCTCTGATAATGGTACATTTGAACAAAGACTTAAAGGAAATAACAGAACAAGTCATAGGGATATCTGGAAAGAACAGCAAGTTTAAAGCCCAGAAGTAGTAAACGTGGACTCTTTCAGAAACAACAAAGACATGAAATTGTTACTGAGCAAACCAGGGCTCATTCACATAGTGCTTTGGTGTGTGACCCAACAATTAGTGTTGAGAAAAACAGGTCTTTATTTACAATATTCCAACTTTGAAGGGCTGGGAGCACTTCAGCTCAGAGCCCTGTTCTCTCATGACACCCAGCACTTCCATTGCTCCTCAAAAGGCTATAAGCAAGGCTCTTCTGTAACTAAAAATCTGAGCAGTGAAGTGCGGACAGTGAGCACAAATTGGGGAGATTGAGGAATTGAACTCCTGCAGGGTAGGGACTGTGTGAGAGCCAATAGCCTTGCTCTGTGACCTTGAGGCTGAGACATAGGAAGCACCTCCTGGGGCCAGAGGCGGAGCAGGAGAGACCCACAGGGAGCAGGAATGGGAGAGTGGGGAAGTGTACCAGCCTGGATAGTGAGAGGGTTGAAAATTGTGCCACTGCACCACCTGGGAAGAGGGCAGCTCATAGCCCACATTGTTGCACAGGCTCCCACAAAAACTTAAAACTGTGCACCAGGAACTTGCTGTTTGTGCAACTAGCTGTGCCCATTGTAGGAGACAAAAATCTCCTCAAAGAGCTGGAGGGGAGGGGTAGCCTTCGCCAGCACACAGCCTGGGCTCCCCTATAGAGCCAGGTGCCCATTGTAGGTGGCATAACCTTCCTTGAAGAGCTGGAGGGAAAGGGCTAGTCATCTCTGGTGCTGTCACTGCAGGGCTCCTCACAGAACCAGAGGCCCCGTAGAAGTGGAAACATTCACAAAGAGCTGAACAGGGAGGGCTAGCCATTGCCTGCAAACTGTGCTGCAGAGCCCCTAGTGAGCTAGGCATACATCAGAGAGGCCATGGTGAAAACCTCCTCAAAGAGCTGGACTGCACAGAGGGCTAGCCATCACTGGCAAGTGACACTGCAGGCCCCCTGGGGAGCCAGGTGCTCTTTGCAGAGAGGGGCTATCTTTTCAAAGAGCTAGAAGGAGAAAGCTAGCCATCATAGGAGCAAACGAAGTTGCAGGCCACCCCCCACCCCACCCCACCTTGGAGCCTCGTGCCCAGGGCAGGAAGAAACCACCTCCAAGAGCTGGAGCAGGAGGAGTAGCCATTGACACCATATAAGCACCCTGCAGTTCTTCACTCGGAACCAGTGAGAGAAGGGAGGGCCCCAAAACACCAGCAGCACAGAAACCCAGCTAAGTTACTGGAGGCTAAGCCTACTGGAGGGCTGGCACTCAGAATCAGCCCTGACTGTGACAGCCATAGGCCCTGCCACTCCAAGGCCACATAGCCTGACTGTAGACTGCAGAGACTTCATCCAGAAAAAGAGGTAGACTCAGGAAATGGATCTTTGCTAATCTCAAGCACCTGAGTTACACCAAAAGCTACATGAAATATTAATCCCTAACATCCTTTTCAAAAGTTACTTCCAACCCTCACAATTAGTGCATTTTAAGTAAATACCATTTATATCATCATGTATCTCAATTCCCATATTTTTCTTCACCCTTATCTCAATCCACCTAACTGCCCAAGACCCTCCTCCTACTCTTGTTTTAACATCTACTCACTCTCCTACTACACATCATTCCCAGTCCTCAATCTAAGTATTCCTCCCCTCCCCAGTCACTTAACACCCCCCCCCTTTTTTTTTTTTGGTAGGTGCGCTACTAGGGACTACACGTTCATTTTTTTCTGCTAAAAGCACACAAGTCCTGGCTCCACCTGGATGAATCAGTGCTCATTGAGGGTGGACAGGGAGGTAGATGGGGCATATATATATATATATATATATATATATATATATATATAGGCTTATACTATTCACTTGCACTTCAGGTATTCTGGTATCCCCCCTCCCCATTTCTACATAAGAGATAAGTTGGCTTTCTCTTGCACATTCCCACTATCTTTGCTACTCCTTTGCACCCTTCAAAATTATCTATAGTCAACTTAATCATTTTCTCCTCTTATAACAGTTTTATCATATCTACATTCCTATTAAAACTGGCTCAGTTGCAGTTGAGCATGGAATTGAAAGTGGGGGTTACTTTAGAGTGTATGGGTATATAGCTAGGTTCATAGGCAGTCCAAAAAGGGATTAAAGGAGAAAGGTATCTCTGAAGGTGTGGTTATTTTGGCTGGACTGGTGGTTCTATTTTAGGAGCAGCTCAAAAACAGTGTATGAGACAGGATAGAAGGAGTGTCTCTCAATCAGCCAACTGGAGGGAAAGGAGCAACACATAAAACAAATCCAAAATACAACCAGAGAGCCCCAGTTAATGACATAAAGGGCACCCCAGAGTAACGAGTTGAGAAAATCTAGCAGACTGCAACACTGAACTCCACAAATCTCCTAACACAGAAGGGCATTCCACAAAGTCAGGGAATCAAAGCAGATTAATCCAAGACTAAAACAAGCAACAACAGATACCCAAAATGGGCAAAAAAAAAAGAATCAATCCATCACCAAAAGGAAAGGAGGAATCCCCAGAAAGATCACTAAATGAAACAGATGCAAACTATCAGATATGGAAATCAAAATAATGATGATAGAGAAGCTCAATGAGCTCACCCAGCTCAAAGAAAACTATAAACAACTTCAGGGGAACTACAAAGAACTTTAGGGAAGCTACAAGGAACTTACTGAGAAGTATACCAGCATTAGAAAGGGACTTAGAAACTACCAGTAAGAGCCAGGAGGAAATGAAGAATACAATTAACTGAGTTGAAAATTACAGTAGAAGGAATCAATAGTAGGCTAGAGGATCTGATCAGCAAGCTGGAAGACAACATAGAAAAATATTCCAAGATAGTGCAAGAGAATGAAAAAAGGCTAAACAAGAATGAAGAGGTTTTAAGAGAGCTACAAGAAAACATGAAAGGCAATAATATCCCTATCATAGGGATACCAGAAGAAGAGAAACAAGGAATGGAAACCTGTTCAAAAAAAGTAATGTTATAAAATTTTTCTACCATGATGAGTGAAAATGTTACTCAAGTTCAGGAAGCACAGAGGGTCCCAATGAGGGTAATCCCAAAAAGACCCATTCCAAGACACATTATAATTAAAATGGCAAAACTCAAAGACAAAGAGAGAATCCTAAAAGCATCAAGAGAGAAACAGCAAATAACATATAAGGGGGCTCCGTATATATAAGGTTATCAAATGAATATTCAATAGAAACAATACAAGCCAGAAGGGAATGGGAAAAAATATTCCAAGTAATGGGAAACAAAGGCCTGCAACCAAGAATACTCTACTCAGCAAGGCTCTCATTCAAAATGGAAGGAGAAATAAGAGTTTCCCAGACAAAAGAAGACTAAAAGATTACATCTCTACCAAAACAGCATTGCAAGAAATGCTAAAGTGTTTGCTTTAAAAAAATGAAGAAACATATTGTCATGCAGCTCTCTTAAAAACTTTTCATTCTTGTTCAGCCTTTTTTCATTCTCTTGCACTATCTTGGAATATTTTTCTATATTGTATTCCAGCTTGCCGATCTGATCCTCTGCTTCCCCTTGCCTACTGTTGATTATTTCTACTGTATTCTTCAATTCAGAAATTGCATTATTCACTTCCTCTTGAATCTTATTGACAGTTTCTAAGTCCTTTTTAATGCTTGTATACCTCTCAGTAAGTTCCTGTAGCTTCCCTGGAGTTGTTTATAGTTTTCTTTGATGTGGCTGAGCTCACTGAGCTTCTCTATCATCATTCTTTTGAATTCCATATCTGATAGTTGGTTTGCCTGTCACATTTAGTGATCTTTCTGAGGATTCCTCTTTTCCTTTTGATTATGGACTGAGTCTTTTTTTTGCCCATTTTGGGTATCTGTTGTTGCTTGTTTTTGTCTTGGATTACTCTGCTTCAAGCCCCAGACAAGATGGCTACATAGGTGAATTATACAAAACATTTAGAGAAGAACTAACTCCTATCCTTCTCAATCTATACTAAAACATCCAAGAAGAGAGAAGACTTCCAAACTCTTTCTATGAGGTCAATATTATTCTAATCCCAAAACCAGGTCAAGAACAACTAAGAAAGAAAACTATAGGCCAATATCTCTGATGAACATAGATGCTAAGATTCTCAACAAAATAGTGGACTACCGGATCCGGCAATACATTATAAAGATCATACACCATCATCAAGTGGGTTTCATCCAAAGAATGCAAGGATGATACAACATTTGCAAATCAATAAATATAATACACCACATCAACAAAATGAAAGACAAAAACCATATGATCATATCAATAGATGCTGAAAAAGCATTTGATAAAGTACAGCATCCATTTATGATAAAAACACTCAGCAAAATAGGAATAGAGGGAGCATACCTCAACATAATAAAGGCCATATATGAGAAACCTGAAGCCAACATCATACTCAAGAAGCAAAAACTGAAAGCTTTCCCCCAAAGATCAGGAAAAAGACAAGGCTGTCCACTTTCTCCACTTCTGTTCAACATCATTTTGCAAGTTCTAGCCATAGCTATCAGAGAGGAAAAAGGAATCAAAGGTATCCAAATTGGAAAGAAGGAAGTCAAACTGTCATTATTTGCAGATATTATGTTAGTGTATATACAAAACTTGATAGACTTCACCAAAAATCTACCTGATTTGACCTGATAAGCAAATATAGTAAAAAAGCTGGATATAAAGTCAATATCCAGAAATCAAAAACATTTGTGTATAGCAATAATGAAACAAGAGAGATAGAAGCGAGAAAACAAATTCCACTTACTATAGCAACAAGAAAAATAAAGTACTTAGGATTCAACCTAACCAGGGTGTAAAAGACTTATACTCAGAAAACTACTGAACATTGAAGAAAGGAATTAAGGAAGATAAAAATAAATGGAAGCATATACCATGTTCAAGGATGGGAAGAATTAACATCACTAAAATGTCCATAATACACAAAGCAATCTACAGATTCAATGCAATCCAAATTAAACTACGAATGACATACTTCTCAGAAATAGAAAAAAATCTTCAAAAATATATATGGAGTCAAAAACACCCAGGAGTAGCCTCAGCAATCTTGAGAAAAAAGAACAAGGGAGGAGGAATCACAATACTGGATATCAAACTATACTACAAGGCTACAGTAATCAAAAAGGTCTAGCACTGGCATAAGAATAGACATATAGATCAATGGAACAGAATAGAGAGCCCAGAAATAAACCCAGGACTCTATGGGCAACTAATATAAAACAAAGGGAGAAGGAACATAAAATGGAATAAAAACAGTCTCTTCAACAAGTGGTTGGGAGAACTGGACAGCAACATGCAAAAAAATAAAACTAGACTTACCCCATACAACAGAATAAACTCAAGGCTGATAAAAGACTTAAACATAAGCAGTGCCACCATACAGGTCCTGGAGAAAAATATAGGCAGTAAAATTTTAGATATCCTACACAGAAATATATTTTCTGATACTTCACCAAGGGCCAAGGAAATCAAAGGACAAGTAAACAAATGGGACTATATAAAATTTAAAAGTTCTTGTTCAGCTAAAGAAAACACCAGCAAAATTAAAAAGGAGCCAACTATATGGGAAAACATATTTGCCAATGGTACCTCAGACAAGGGTCTGATATCCAAAATATATAAAGAACTAATGTGACTCAACACCAGGGAGACAGATAGCCCAATTCAAAAATGGGCAAAGGACCTGATCAGACATCTCTCTGAGGAAGACATACAAAGGGCCCAGAGGCATATGAAAGAATGCTCAACATCATTAGCCATCAAAGAGATGCAAATTAAAACCACAATAAGATACATCTCACACCTGTCAGAATGGCAATCATTAACTAATCAACAAACAACAAGTGTTGGTGAGGATGTGGGGAAAAGGGAACCCTGGTGCACTGTTGGTGGGAGTGCAGGATTGTGCAGCCACTATGGAAAAAGTATGGAGTTTCCTTAGAAAACTAAAAATGGAACTGCCTTTTGATCCAGCAATTCCACTCCTAGGACTATACCCAAAGAACCCTGAAATACTATTTCATAAGAACCTATATACACCTATGTTCATAGTAGCACTTTTTACAATAGCCAAGTGCTAGAAACACCCTAAGTGCCCATCAGTGGATGATTGGGTCAAAAAAAACTTTGGTACATTTACACAATGGAATACTACACAGCAGAAAGAAAGAAGGAACTCCTATCCTTTGCAATAACATCTATGGAACTGGAAAGTATTATGCTTCATGACATAAGCCAGTCAGTGAAAGACAATTACTATATGAGCTCACTCATTTTAGGACAATAATGAACAAAACAAACAAATAATCAAAACAGAACCAGATACATGAATACAATGAATAGACCTTCAGTGGGCAGAGATGAGGGGGTGGTGGGAGGGGGAAAGATAATGTAAAGAAGAGGAGCAATTTAGTCAAGGAATTAGCATGGAAGAACCATGGACATGGACAACAAATGGGATTGACTTTGGAGGGTAGTGGGTGGGTGGGAAAGGGGACAGAAGGAAAGAAAAAAGGGGATGGATGTAATACAACAACAGTATTTTTTTTTTTTTAAAAAGGCTATAAGCCTAAACCAAGCCAAATAATTCCTCATCCCTTATCTGTCAGCACACTCCTTCAGGATCTGGGGTACATTGTCCTCAGCCTCTGTATAGTAATTTAGGAAATCATGTGCTGTTTCACACTAGATCATAGTGAAGTCTAGGAAAGGCAAAGTCCTAAGGGAGTGTCTTCTCCATATGTCCCAAGTTTCAAGAGTCCAGATAGAGTCCAGACCTGCAAGGCAGAGTCCTTAGTGGCTTCAGAGTCAACTAGATTGGGCATGATTAAAGCAGCAGCATGTCTGCTCTCTTACTAGCCCAGACCGCAAGGCGAAATCCTGAATTCAAACTGCATAGCTGCTTGCTGCTTCTCACATGCCTGCTACAATGTGCTCCTCCAACATGCCTCTTTTCTCAAGGCTGCCTACCTTTTCTTTTAAATCCTGAATTCCCTTACACTTTTTGCCCTGAGCAGCAAGACAGCTATTATCTAGCTATTAGCTTGCCATAGATACACAAAGTACCTTAAAAGCTGTATTATCTCCCTTCCTCATCCTCAAACTATGGGCTATACAGAACATCTGTACCCCATATCAATGTGACTGGAATGATGCATCTACAAGTAAAAGAATGTCAAGGATTGACAGCAAACATCAGAAGCTAGAAAAGGCAAGGCTTTGGCTTCCAGAATACAAGAGAATAAATTTATGTTGTTTTAAGCTACCCAGTAGTTGGTACTTTGTTATGGCAACCAATGCACTAATCAGTAACAACCTTGCTCTCAAGTTTTTACACTTTTAAAAAGAGATCATCATAGGGCCCTGGCTGGTGGCACAGTAGATAAGGTGCCAGCCTGTAAACCCAGGGGTTGCTGGTTCAATTCCCAGCCAGAGCGCATGGCCAGGTTGCAGGCTGGGTATCCAGCCAGGTCCAGGCAGGTGAGAGGCAACCATACATCTCTCTCTCTCTCTCTTTCTCTGCCTCTCTCCATTCTCCTCTCTCTGAAAATAATGAATAAAATCTTAAAAAAAAAAAAAAAGAGAGAGATCAGCATAGACTAATAAGAGATTCTCTTAGTTCCTATTCCATTTCTCAGGGTATTGATTCTGATTAGTACACCCAGATACTTCAACTATATGTAGGGGATGGAGTAATATTGTACAAAAATCAATGTTGCTATTAAGAGGAAACAGTTCACATAGAAAAGGGGAGCATTGTTTGCCCCCTGAAAGGGAGACATCCCCAAATAGCAACTACGGAGAGTTCTCAGAATGGAATTTTCCAGTCCTTTGTAGATTCCTAATGCCAAACTGGCATGTATCCAAAAGAATTGATGATGGGGTTTGGTTACATTTTAAAATTCAGAAAATGCTCCATTTCTATAAGGTTTCCAAAACATGAAATTTGAAAAAACCTCAAAGTTGCTTAGTGTTGCCATTTGACTTCTTGATTTGGTTTCTCAACAGCAACATTGCATGCCACAGAATATATTAATTCAAAATGAACAACAAATCCTGTTGTGCAGTGAAACATGAAGTCAGTTTATATTAATTGTTATTTCACAGGGTTTAAAACATATTAAAAGTAAATCTTACTAGTATATCCATGAATTTATTTAGCAGAACAGTATTTTATCTTTTAAGCCAACTCTAACAGGAAGGAGAAGACATGAAGTTAAAGGGAGTTCTTTCTCTTTGTCTTCTCATGACTCAAACTGAAAGCAGAGCATTTTGCACTATCTTAGCAGTAGCCAATTTGGACTTGATTCAAAGTTAATTGTGATCAAGCAATTATAATTATATATGCATTTATCAGTGGATAGTCACTGAGTAATTTTTCTTCTACTTCCAAACTAATCTAGTTATGAAATGGGATTATCAGCAACTATGAAGATATGTTCAATGAGACAAAATATAATTTGCTTATTTCAATATCCATCCAACTTTTCTTTTTAAATAACATTTATTTTCTCTTTTAGAGTAGGTACATTTTAAAGAAGGGACCCTGGCTACTTGAAATTCCCTCTTGAATAGAAGTACTGGCTTTCTAACACATTGGCTAAACTCCTGATTATTACTGTCAGTTATCCAGTAGCAGACCCTACAATGAGGATTCTGATGCAGTTGTATGAAGGATAGGTTCCTGGAGGGGCCTGGCAAAGAGGAGTAAATATGGTAGAGAACAGTAAGAAAGCAAGCAAAGGTTTAACATTAGCCCATGTCCCAGTATCAGACTGATCCTCAGTAAATTACACGGCAAAGTTTGTGTTGTTCCTGGGCCAGTAACTAGATTTTTTATTTTAAATAAAGATCTTACTCATTATATTTTCAGAGAGAAGGGCAGGGAGGCAGGAAGAAAGGGAGAGAAGCATCAATGTGTGGTTGCCTTTCACCTGCCTCCAGCTTCAGACCTGACTGGAGGTCTGGCTTGTAACTTGGTTATGTGCCCTGATTGGGGAACCAAACCAGCAACCTTTGCATGTGCAGGCCAGTGCCAATCCACTGAGCCACACCAGCCAGGGCTATGACTGGCCTTTCTTACTCTTGAACTGTCAGTCTTTGGAAAAGCACCACCCAGAGCTCTGGTCTAAATATTTGAGTTCACAAAAAATTCATATGTGGAAAACCTAATCTCCAAGATGGTGACAATAAGAAGTCTTTGGGAGGTGAGCCAAAGATCATTACCACAGTGGGGCTCTAACGAATGGAATTAAGGCCCTTATAAAAGATACCCTACAGAGAGAGGGAAGATGGCGACAGAGTAGAGAGCAGTGCTGATGGTATTCTCGAGTACCAAAGCAGCTAGAGGACAGGATAGGGAGCGTGAGACATCTTCAGGACCCTAAGAATTGGAACGGGTAGCATCTGGACACAGGGGAGCAGAGCCCAGAGGCAGAGGAGGCCAGCAGGACAGTAGGTGAGGCGTTCCCGACCGACCTGCCGGAGGCCAAGGTCGGCTCTGGGCAGGGGCGGCTCTCCCCAGGGGAGCGCGTTTGACTGGGACCAGTTCCGGGCTCGCTGGTGACTGGAAGTCTCAAAAGAGAAGTGCGGGCAGCGAGGTCGAATGCTGTAGGGAACCCGGAATTGAACTCTTGCAGGGGATGGACTGTTGAGAGACTCACCCTGGCAACAGGGAGAGGAGGCTCCACGCGGGGTTGGAGGCGGAGGACAAGAGTCCTCCAGGAAGCCAGAGCGGGGGAGCAGGAAGTGCACCGGCAGGGCGACGAGAGGGCCGAAAACAGAGCTGCTGGGCCACCGGGGAAACAGCAGCTAGAAGCCCCTGCGAGGGGGGAGGCCCAGCCCTGCGCAACCACACAGGCCCCCAGGCTCCGCGGGAAACTCCAAGCGGCGGGAACCCAAGCAGGGAGCTGGCGAGCCTGGAACTAGTGGCGGGGGTAACTGACCCGCCATTGCCGGAGACAAAGGCCTCACCGCCCACGCCTGGGAGGGGCTCATCACAGAGGCCACTTAAAGGACTCCGAGGAGAGCTGATTGGCATGGGGGTGTGGTGCCCGCCCCGGAAGGGCGGGACAGTGTAGGCGGACCCCGGACAGTGTTGACTGACAGGCACGGCCTCCTCCCAGAACTGCGGGGGTGGGGCCAGTCGTCACAGGGACCAGCGAAATTGCAGGCTGCCCTGCAGAAGTGCTGGGTGCGCCTCCTGGGCAGGAACCTCCGCCAGGAGTGGGAGGGGGCTCCCTGCGGGCTCCAGAACACCGGTAGCCCTAAAACCCAGCCAGGCTGCTGAAGGCCCAGCCTACCTGGGGGCGGACACTCAGAATCAGCCCTACTGTGACAATCAGAGGCCCTGCCATGCGCCAAGACCAGCCAGAATATAGACTATAGACTGTAAAGTCCTGACCAAGAAAAAGAGGCAGCATCAGGAAAGGGATTGCTGCCAATCTCAAGTACCTGAATTATACCGAGAGCAATATGAACTATGAAGCCCCAACATATCCTTTGCAAAAGTTACTCCTCACATATTCTTAATCCCACCCATACCTCAATCCACCTAAATACCCAAGACCCTCCCCTACTCTCGAATTAAAGTCTATTCACTCTGTGGCTATAACGCATTCCTAGTCCTCAATCTAAGTATTCCTCCCTTCCCTAGCCTTTCTAAACCCATTCTTTATTCTCTTCTTCCTTCCCCTTTTTTTTTTTTTTTTTTTTAATTTTTCTTTTCCTTTTCTTCCTGGTAAAGCCTACAGGTTCTGGCTCCACCTGGACCAATCAGAAATCATAAAGGGGGAACACACAGCTAAAACGTTTCTTTATTAATATTGATTTCTCTTTGTCTTGTGACTTTCACCCCCCCATCCTTTTTTTTCTTTCTTTCTTTCCTTCTTTCTTTCCTTCTTTCTTTCTTTCTATCTTTCTTTCTTTCTTTCTTTCTTTCTTTCTTTCTTTCTCCTTTCTTTTCTCCCTGATAAAACCCACTGGTCCTAGCTCCACCAGGACCAAACAGAGACCATAAAGGGTGAACAGAAAGCTAAACCTTTTCTTTATTAATATTGATTTCTCTTTCTCTTGGGACTTTCTCCCTTTTTTTCTTTTTTTCTTTTTCTTTTCTTTTCTTTTTTCTTTTCCTCTGCTAAAAGCCCTCAGGTCCAGGCTCTATCTGGACCAGTCAGGGATTATTAAGGGTGAACAGCCATCTAAACCCTTTCTTATTATTATTATTATTACCATTTTTATTTCTTTTTTCCTTTTGCAATTTTTGTTTTGTTTTGTTTTTGTTTGTTTGTTTGGTTTGGTTTGGTATTTTGTTTTTGTTTTTTTGTGTATGTTTTTGTTTGTTGTTTTTTGTTTTTGTTTTTGTTTTTGTTTCTGCTAAAAGCCCACAGGCCCAGAATACAACCAGACAGCCCAAATAAAGGACACACCAAGAACAGCAAGTGGAGAAAATCTGGGAGACAGCAACAATGAACTGCACAAATATCCTATCACAGAAGGGGGCTCAACTAAGGCAAGGAAGCAAAGCAGGTTAACCCAAGGAAAGAACAAAAATAAATAAATAAAGAGCAAGCAAGCAAGAACAGACAGCCAAAATGGGGAAAAAAAGAATCAGTCCATCACCAAAAGGAAAGGAAGAATCCCCAGAAAGAACACAAAATGAAACAGAGGCACCTGGAATATCATATAAGGAATTCAAAAGAATGATGATAGAGAAGATCAGAGATCTCAGCCACATCAAAGAAAACTGTAAACAACTCCAGGAGAACTACAAACAACTCCAGGGAAATTACAAACAACTCCAGGGAAATTACAAAGCACTCCAGGGAAGTTACAAGGAACTAACTAAGAACTACAACAGCATGAAAAAGGACATGGAAACTATCAATAAGTGCCAGGAGGAAATGAAGAATACTATTTCTGAATTGAAGAATACAGTAGAAGGAATCAACAGTAGGCTAAAGGAAGCAGAGGACCGGATTAGTGAGTTGGAGGATAATGTAGACAAATACTCCAAGACAGTACAAGAGAATAAAAAAAGGCTGAACAAGGCTGAAGAGGGTTTAAGAGAGCTGCAGGACAACATGAAACGTAACAACATCCGTATCATAGGGATACCAGAAGGAGAAGAGAAACAAGGAATGGAAAACCTGTTCAAAAAAGTCATGATAGAAAATTTCCCTAACATGATGAGTGAAAACATTAATCCAGTTCAGGAAGCACAGAGGGTCCCAATGAGGATCAACCCAAA